>JBAIZL010000004.1:115469731-115474731 GCA_036971475.1 Prosapia bicincta | reverse complement strand
CATACACGTTATTCTGCATTTATATTATTAAATTTATCTTGTTGACACTTCGAGCTTGTATCTTTAGGTTCTGTGAGATTGAGATATATAGTTTAGTTCTAACATGTTAAATATGTGACAATAACTTAGCATACTGCATATACATTGGTTTCGGTAACGTAAAATCGGCAAACATTTTAAGAAAAATTTGTTTTTCAAAATGTCATTGGAAAGCGTTTTGTTAGGGATTTATACTAATATCACGTTACTGGTAACCGATTAAAGCCCTTCATTTTTCCAAGTGTAAGAGGGGGATTCTGTTGACTAAGCGTGACATCTTGAGTCTCAACCTGTTCTGTTCTTGCCTTCACCGTAGAAGGGCAGCTGGGTTACAATTACCGTCAGATGGCTTATTTAAATATTTTAATGATGTAATATTCAAAATTAAATAATAATAAGTAAAAAGGTGCTTTGTAAAGTTGAATACGAAGATAGTGTTTGGGTTTTCAAAACTTAATTATCTTTAAAAAACTGTAAGACTGTGTATTTTGTAAATAAGCTGAGGTTCAACATTAGCTTATTTTGTAAATGAGCTAGAATATACTGTGATTGCCAAGGTAAATTCTGAAATTAATTTTGTTTGTAAGTTTGATAAAGTTAACTAATAAATGTACAAACAGTTACCAGTAAGCATCAGGCCAAACATTTTCTAATGAAATAATTTTAAAAAGATGTAACTTTAATTTAAAGTTTAAATTAATACTGTTCAAGGTTTTTAAAGTGTATTATTTTAAAAGAATATTATTTAATTAAATCCTTTTTTTTTTGAAAATTTAAAGGTGAATTTTAATGTAACCTGTCTTTCTACAGAGCGATTTGAATAGACAGCCAGACTGCATACGTCAAATCGTTAGACACAATTGGTAATGTAAACAATTAGACCGATAAGTCCTATTAAGGTATAAATATTAATTTGTTCGTGGTTATACGTCTTGTTTAAATTAAATTACAAAAAAACTGGAATTTGCTTAGCAGTAAAGCATAGATAAAATAATGAGCTTACATACTATTAAATCAAACCGTCCATGATAGTCGGTTTTTCGGTAATTAAAAATATACACAACATAAACGCGGAATGGAAACAAAATTAACCATGCATGGACCGCCTCCGTACAATGGATATAGTATTGAATAAGTAACGAAGCGTATTTGAAATATATAGGTAGGCTATATGAGAGCAGACGGAATTAGTGTTTGCTATGATGGAGTTGCTTTTACACGCTTTACGACTGTAATACTAGAAACTGTCACTGCAGTGCCTGGAAGCGTAATCTCTTGAAAATCAATAGGATATCTAAGTTTTATTGTTTCCGAATGACGAACTTATAAATAATGTCACTGCAAGAAATAACCTTAGAAACGTTTTAACCTTAATACATGTGTCTATGTAATATTTATACGTTACTCTTATTGGGCAACTAGCTACTCAAGCGTCAAGAGGCACACAGTAAGAGGTCAAGGCCGGTTGTCATGGCAACGCCACAGAGTGGAGGCTTATATTTAGTCCCATTTGCAGTAGGTTATTCTCAGATATTCTTCTAAGCATTTTGCGTTTCACTGATTAAGAAAATGTTTCGCCCGTTTTCTTCAAGCATTTATTCATGCTTAAACATCGCAGAGAGTAAAGCAAACTTCAAACACTTCCTATGCTGGACAAACGAAGTAAGGAACAGGCCCAAGGGGGACTATATCTGTTGCACCATAGAACTCGAAGTTTGTTTACATACCTAGGTATAAAAATAATAATATATTTCTAGACAACCTATATATTGCATTTTCAGTAGCTATGTTTATTTTAAACTTGAAATTTTATTAAAGGAATTATTTGATTTACTTAAAATAACTCCTATTTAAAGAACTTGAAACATTTGCAGTATTATTAAACTATTTTCTAAAGCTATTCAACTATTATAATGTTAAAGTACAATAAACTATTGTTAATAAATGTAAAAATAAAATATTCATAGACTCTGAACATTAGCAATCAAATAAAAACTAAACTCCAGAATTATTTGAAGAACTAAGTGAAAACTGTTACTTACGTTCTGATGCGGTTTCGGAACCGTCGTTCCATTGACGAAGCCTAACATGCTATTCCTGATAGTTCTTCAAAAGAATAGTTATTTATGATTTAGTATGCGAAATCAAGATGATTACAACAACGAACTTTTAAAGTGTTCTACCAGACCAAATATAAAACAATCTTGAAGAAATATTACTAAATTTTGTCAATAGCTTGTTAGCACTGTAGTTGATTCTGTTGATATTAACATAGTAAAAGTAATTAATATATTTTATTAAAATTATCACAGCACCAGCTCGGATGGTTTGCTTCTTCTAATCATGGGCTGTATATGCCTAAACCTGGCTGCCTTGTAGCTGGAAAGGTTTTAGAATTTGATTTTATGAAAGGCATTTTTGAGTGTCTACTCAGGATCCAAAAGCACTCTAATATTTGCTACATACTTCATCCTTTTTGATATTTTTCCTCCCTTTTAGTTCACCGTCTGTCTTATAACTTAGGTGCTTAGGACAACTTTCAGGGATAACAACATTGATAGAATCTGCTTCTTTGCTACTCTATTTCAAGGCGAAACGGACTGATTTTATTTTATTCAGTATTTTCAACCATGATACCTTTTTATACCAAGTGATATGATGGAGAGACAAGGAAAGGAGTTATCTTATCTGGGCCATTCTAATAGGTAATGAAGCCAGCACAGCACGTTTACTGTCCGTTATTACCCTAAGTTTAGCCCTAGGTACTCATGTTCATAGTTTGAGTCGGCTTAGGGGCTGTAAATACACTATAAAAGTCTTTGGTGTAACTGTGAATCGAACCTAGAACCTTTAGTTTCCTAATGACGTTTCGTTGTACCCACTTGACCACAGCCACCTTTTATCGGACATCCGTTCTCCAATACTTTATATTTATCTCTGGACTTTGTCAATAATTCGTTATCGGTTGTTACTAATGAAGTGCCATCTGGATATAATGTCATACCGCTGATAGAACGTATGTACAATCTGCACTCAGTACTCTAACCTGAGGTACTTACGCTTTGATTTAGCGATGTGACATATTTTACTGAAAAAATAAACATACAACAATTATAAGAAACTCAAATTTAATTCAGAACAGCTGTAATAAATATTACAGCCCAAGAATCCGGATAACTGGCACTTGTTAGCACTATATAGTAATTGACTATGTAAAGCTACGTTAAATTTGTTAATGAAGTTTTAGTTGGTAGTGCAAGTTAAACAGAGGAGAATTAAGTTATCAGCAGAGCAAAATTACCCAACACCGTGAAGCACTCCCTGGGGAGATGGGGTCTCTTATGTTCCGAGATAAGAGCTAATTTTTTTCTTCAAATATAATTTCATTTCTTCTGTGTTTTGGTAAAATCAACTGTTGTTATTTTAAAATTGTATCAAACACAACAATATATATTTCTCCTTAGATGCATACTTACAATGGATGTTTAAATAAATAGGCAATGCATTTTATTTCACCACTTATGCGCTGCTAGAGGTTAGGAAATGTTTAACAACACGAGCTATACAATATCTCATATGTAGACCTATTTTGTAGAAAACACTTCATCCACAATGTCAGGCTTTGATGCATTAGTAAGGTCTACACAGTAGTAAGTGACTTACAAAGTAAGGTCATAAAGAACTAGAAAATATTAAACATTTTTTAGAGCAATGAAACTACTTCATGCTTTTATCATAAACAAGAGCCTAATGCATTATATTTTCGATTTAATATACACAACTAAATTGAATGATGCCAGAAACAGCTACTTTTGTTTAAAAAAATTCCCAGGTTAAAAAATTGGAAATAAAAGAAATGTGTTTAATAAAGTTCAACATATAAGAGGTTGAGTTCAAAGACTTAGGAAACTTTATACATTTTTCTAAAATTATAAAAGATAATAATACTCTCCTCTTTCATTAATAGTAGAGGAGGAAAGTTGGTTTAAAAATCTTCGTTTCACGATACTATCAGAGATTACAAACACAACATCTCGCCCTACAAATAATAATCCAGTGGAAGTTAATCTGTTTTCCTAATTATACACTCTCTTCCTTATTTACAGGGTATATAATGTTTCAACTGTAATATTACTACAAAATTTGGAGCTTAATATCTGACGGAATGTTGAGCCCTACTTTGCATTAATAACACAGCCTCAAGAGACGCCGTTGACAGCGTGTCAGTCGGGCTTTATAGCAGCATTACACAGTCAAAATTAAAAAGTGAATTAATAGAAAGATTGTTCGGATTATAGTGTATTTTGTTTGCATGTACAACAGCCATACCTATTTTAAGTTGGGCTTGAGTAACGTTACAAAATCCCAGGCTTGTTGAAAATATATTTACTGATTATATAAATATATGTTTTAAAATAGTCTGACAAATTAAAGTAAACGAAATATATTTAAACACATACACAATCTTTCTCTCTCTCTCTCTCACACTCCAACACTCTCTCTCTCTCTTTACACAATCTCTCTCTCTCATTCTCTCTCTCTCACTCCAACACTTTCTCTCTCTTACACAATCTCTCTCCCTACTACACACACACACACACACACACACACACACACACACACACACACACACACACACACACACACACACAACACACGCACACTCACGCACAATCTTCCTCTCTCTCCCACTCACATTTTATTCATGGCTAAGGTCGAAGTCAAATAAATAAAATCATTGTTACTATATTCTACCAGCACATTATTTTAATTCTAATTCAATAACATTAAAAAAAATTATTGTCCTTTAAATTAAATTAGACACGAGAAATAGAAAACATTAATATATTACACAATAACGTTAAAACTGGTGATAAATCTTTCGCCCATCCTGTTTTATGTCTTAAATCACACCTTTTAATCGACAATGAACATTCTAGATAGGAAATCTATGATCCAAA
>JBAIZL010000004.1:115424731-115464731 GCA_036971475.1 Prosapia bicincta | reverse complement strand
CATAGAACTATAAGGTACTTTGAAAATTTTGATAGTGTGTATATATATATATATATAAAGAACAAAAGTCTAAATACAAATACAAGAATTATAATTGAATTTACAATTCAAAGCTTTTCGTTGGCTAACAGTACCAACATCATCAGGAATATTAAAACAGGTTTTAATATTCCTGATGATGTTGGTACTGTTAGCCAAAGAAAAGCTTTGAATTGTAAATTCAATTATAATTCTTGTATTTGTATTTAGACTTTTGTTCTTTATTAATACACAAGAAAACATATTGCGATATATATATATATATATATATATATATATATATATATATTTTTTTTTTTTTTTTTTTTGATCAAATAATATACACAAATACAGGAATATTTAATTTATTGAATAATAAACTCAAAGCTTTTCGTTGGTTTACATTACCAACATCCTCAGGAGTTACAATACAATACAATAGTATTGTAACTCCTGAGGATGTTGGTAATGTAAACCAACGAAAAGCTTTGAGTTTATTATTCAATAAATTAAATATTCCTGTATTTGTGTATATTTTTTGATCTTAAAAATATTCTAACAGGAAAACACATTTGATATTCTATATATATATATATATATATATATATATATATATATATATATATATATATATAAAGAACAAGAAATTCATCCAAGGATTGCAATATATATATGTATATATATATATATATATATATATATATATATATATATATATATTTATAAATATAAAATACGTTTTCTTGTTTAATAATTTAAAACAACATAGGTTATTTAAATACAAGAATATTTATTAATTTATATCCAAAGCTTTTCGTCGGTAAACAGTACCAACATCATCAGGAATGAAAATTACAATAATATTATTGTAATTTTCATTCCTGATTACGTTGGTACTGTTTACCGACGAAAAGCTTTGGATATAAATTAATAAATATTCTTGTAGTAGTGTAACATCTGTCACATAAAATAAAAATAAAAGCGATTAAACTATGTTGTTGAAGTAACTAAATAATTGGAAAATAGGGTACCAAATCTAACAAGGTTGGTCTAAAATGTTTAATGAATAGATATGGTATAACAGAAGTTTGACCATTTAGGCTAAAAATATGAGTTTTTGAGACGCGCGCACACACACACACACACACACACACACACACAAACAGTCCTCCAGTTTGGAAAAAAAGGTTTTTAAATACACTCCATTAAATATACTCTGATATACTGCCAATTTATAACTATTGCAAAACAATTTATAAGTTTATTCAAATTTTCTATTGGTAAATTTTGACAAAGTATTTAATACTGTATTTATCCTTATCTTAGGGTTTACCAAAAGAAATAAACTAAATTTTTGCACACACATACACACACACACACACACACACACACAGACACACACACATACACACACACACACAAACACTCACACACACACACACACACACACACACATATATATATATATATATATATATATATATATATATATATGTGTGTGTATAAACTTTTGCACACACTTACACACACACACACACTCACACAGACACACACACACACACACAAACACACACATACACACACGCAGACACACACACACACACACACACACACACACACACACATACACACACTCACTCACACACACACACACACACACACACATATATATGTATAAACTTTAAGAGTTTATAAACTATATATATAACTTTTAAGGTCAATATAACAATCATTTCACACGAGACCCTTAGTAAATTATTGATATATTCTTTACTATAATTGTTTTAAAAAAATAAGTCTTTCATTTTTAAAATTTCCGAAGGTTTAAAGGTTTTAAAGTCTGTTGAAAAATAGCATTAAATCCTCGACATGCCGAATAAATTACTCGACAACAATAAATTTTATAAGTAAAATCGAATGCATGATAGCTAAAGTCGAACTTATGTTAACTTGTGAAATTCTGGAGCCTTGAAGCCTATTTAAATCCTTTAGAGCTTCTGCAGTCTTTCTTTGGGAGGGTTTTATCTTGAAATCGATTTTGGTTTTCCTGAAACCCCTACTTACACACGTTTATCTAATCTACGTTGTAAAAACCTATACTAATCACTATGCCAAGACCTTCCTTAAATCTTTCACTTTTAAAATAAAATTTGTTGCCTTAGTTAAATATGACATAAAAACCTCCCCCATCTCATTAAAATTCTAACAAAAACTCAAATCTTCTTCCTTAAATTCTAACCTACTTACACTTAGAATCCACTCACTTCATTCCCAGTTTTAGACCTCACGTACGTTTCATCTCCCAGTTCAAAATTCTAAACGTCAACTTCCCAACCAATTTTTTTAAAATACTCACCTTAAAATTACCACCCTAAATTGAATTATCTAACCTTTCCTGCATTTTATATTTAAAATTTCGTAGCTAACGTATTTCAATTTACTACGCTTTTTACTTGTCCGTTCTAGCCTTGAATTGGCCAACTTTTCTAAATTTTTCATCTCCTTTAAAACGTCTCCTTAAAGCCAACCATTTGAAATCGAAAACACTAGCTTTTCCTACATTTCATAGATTTGAAATTTCCATTAAAAACAGTTTAGCTAACGTATTTCAATTTGCAATGCCTTTTACAAGCCCCCCTTAGTCTTGTAATTGCCAAAGATTCCAAAAATTATAAATTTAAGGTTGTTATAAAAATAAGAGCTTTTACTCTACAATAACGTTTCCGTGTCAGTTTTAAAATCTGTAACTACTAGAAAACATTCCCCTTAGCTACAAAATACCTGTTTATCATAATATACATAAAATTTACTTTCAAAAGTATTAAAATATTTGCAATTATATTTTTAAACACAACTAATATTCAATATCTTGGTCTTGCTAGAGTAATAACAAGGAATCCTAAGAATTTTCAACCATATAATCTTAACTAGAAAGTTGAGTTTGCAATATTTAAGAAGTTTAAATTAAACAAAGCTTTATTTATAAAACGTTGTGAAAACATAAATTTTAAGTTAAATACTATCATTTCAAGTAAGATTAAATTGGAATTCATAATATACACAACTTTATTTATGTTACGAATATTTCTCTATATTTAGGTACAGTATTCTACCTTTCCTAACGTTACAATACTTTCCTCTATTGAGGCGTTTCCGAGTGTTTTCGAGGCACGTTTAAAGTTTTGAAAATGGAGTCACATCAACAGAGGGAAATATTGTAACGTTAGAAAAGGCAAAAAACTGTACCCAAATATATAGGACTTCGTTGGTTATTTACATACATTTCCCTAATAGTGTTCAACTACATTTTGAATTCAATGGGTAAACAGGAATCAATTTATTACGTAAATAGTAACAGTAATTTAATGAGGTACGTTTAAACATTGTGTTAATACAGTTTTTGATTAGATCTATTTGAATGACAAGTGTTTAATCTATAAATAAAAGAATTGATGCTTATAAAAGGATTTGTTTTTCTAATTTAAAAAAGTTTTTATTTACGTTTCGTTTAGATCAATTTTTCGTGTGAATCTAAGACTGTTTTTAGCGGGACACAAAATTCAACCTCGTTGAGCTTCCATTTAAACTGTGAAGAAGTCTCTAAGCCCTCTAAAACACTTCACTTTATTGATGTAAAGCTTGTTTGATCAAGATTTGTATTTTCTTGCTAGAAAACACAACGCACCTAATCTTCCTTAAGTGTTTTCGTCTCTAGAAATTGTTTTAAAACGACAAAAAACGTTGAAAAAAATAATGCATTTTAAATTACTATAGTCAGTAACACATTTTCAAATCAAATTTAGACCAAAGATTTCTAGAAAGAAATTTTAAAACTGTATTATAATTTTTTCCGTCAAAAAATTGAATATGGTTATCATCCCCATAATCCCCGATTGTGTTGGAAGGAGGAGAAAATAAAGGTAGGGCCTAAATATGGTCACGGTAAAAACGAAATTTGAATAATTTGAGGACATACCTAGACAGCGTGCAGCAATGGACGGAGAAGTACGATGAAATATTGATAAAATTCTGAAAAGGATAAATATATATAGCATTACTGCTACTTAGACAACCAACATTCCAGAAGAGAATCCGAAGATCTGTGTCCAGACCCTTAGAAGGGCCGGTTCTATGACGAGAAGTTTGCATTATGCCTGTTTGGTCAGCGCACTGGCTGCGAATCGTTGTTGCTCATTTAGCGTTACTCAGGGAACACGTGTGTGCGAAGACCACGCACGCGAGCAACATCGTCCCCCAATATAATAGCATCCATCATATCATGAATTAATGTAATTAATATTAACTAATCATATCATGAATTAAAATCACAGTTGTCAAAATGCATTAATACCACTAAATGCAAAGTGAACACAAGCGAAAACTAAGTGAGGGAATTTTTCTTCTAATTTACTTACTTAAAAACTGGAGAATAAAGAATTTTCTTCTATCCAACACAAGTTAAAATTACATTTGATGCACAGTTTTTCTAACTATAAATATATTATTAGCGTGACGTTCGTAACAGGTATTAATTAGGAGTGTAGCGTAATCCGAGCTTTTTACTAATTAAGTGTTTAATTTTTTAACAATGTACCCCATAAATATTTTTTTCATTATTAGATGTATTTTATTGTTTAAATCTACACAGACATTCTTCATAGTTAATAATTTCAGACTTATCATAGTGGTGAAAATAGAACTAAACTTAAAACAAGACAAACAAATTAATTGTGTTACTTAATTTCGTCTTCAATTTGAGCTACGAGTTTATATTTGTAGACTTCTAAGATAATTCAGTTTGAAATCACTTGTTTTTTGTTGTACTCACTATTTTTACTTAAAATATACTTAAATTACTTAGTCAAGTACATTTATTTAGTTACTATTTTTTTTTTACTTCAAGTAAATTTATTAAATGGAATACGGTTCGAGTTGTTAATGAAGCACATTTTCGGAAACAGACGTCCTTATTTAAACAAATAGTAATCGCTACTACAAATATTCAATACATGTGTAAATTTTGAATATTTATATCTGACGAAAAATCATTTTAATAGCTTTAATATTAAATAAAAAATCTGTGAATAATGTAATGTTTAATTACCCATTCAAAACTAATTTTTATCCAGTTACCTCGCCTTGTATTTAAGAATGAATAAACTCAACGTAAAAAATATGCAAAACAAATTCGAATGTAGATTAGTTTTTATTTCGAAACGGTATTTCCATTGAAAATAAAATTTTGAATAAATTAACCTACTCTTATTCTTCACGTTCGTAAGTGGCATTTGAAACATTTGGAACTGTACCGAACTGAAAAGATTTTTAAGTACGTGTATTTAAAATACTAATGTTTAAAAGGACCCATATAATGATACGAGGGAAGTACCAAATGGTGAAATTTTCATTTAAAAAACCATTCGAAACGTGAAAAGAGCGATAACAGTGAGATCGTTTCACAAAAGGACAAAACGAACCGGTGACGCAAGCTGAGTATTGTGTTCGGAGTCGAAAGGCTAGGTTATTGTGTGCTTTCATGTATTCAGTGTCTCGACACGTTGGCAAAGTATCTTTATACAGCACTTTTAGATGACACAATCACCGTATCAATAGCAGTTTGTGACAGCGTTCGCTGCACAAATAGCAATTTGTTGTCAATTTTAACTGGTTCTTCGGCTGCGAGCTTCATAACAAATAGTATATGCACTTTCTGCCTTACAGCTTCATGCTAAATGACTTTGTTTTTACAGTCAATTTAATTAAAAAACAGTCAGTATTATATTTGTACTTTTCAGTTGTATTATTGACTGAAATGAACTCAACAGAATTTTAAAATGTTGATCAATATTATAAGTCACTAATTTGTTGATACGGATGAGCAGTTCAACAGGAATAATTTTTTTATAACTGTATAAAGCGACCGTTTACTGAACCGTAATCTTTAATAATAAATAAAACCTCTTTACCACAAATGAGTTTTTCTTTCATTTAAAACCGTATAAAATAAAATACAATGTGTTTTTATTGTAAATTACCTCTGAAGATGATTGCTATGCAATTGAAACGTACATAAGGTTTTAAATTTAAAAAAAAACTCATTTAAAGTAAAGAGGTTTTATTTATTATTAGGAATCATTTTGTCCGTCTAACTGAAAACATTAATTTTTTCTTGCACTAGCTGAATTAACAGTACCACAAGGAACTTATAACGTAATATATCAATTACACGTTTCGACTGCTACTTATGTCAAACTTAATTTGTTTGCTAATTGACGAAGTAAACTTGTTAAAATATTGAACACAACTTTTATGTCTGATAGAAACCATTAAGAAATGAGGATAAAAAAAGTTTTCTATTTGTTTTATAGTTTGTGAAGGATAGTGAATGACTATGGATAATCAATACACACTACCTCTAACCTAAATTATTTTTATTCTAGTGTTATGTAGATTTCGGTTACAGAGTAACCATCCTTAGGGACATGACAATATATACTCATAACTTTGTACAATACTGAGTATGTATTGTCATGTCTCTGAGGAGGGTTACTTTGTAACAGAAATGTAAATTAAACAAGAACAAAAATAATTGTGGTTTGAGGTTGTGTATAATATGTATGAATATTAACCACAGTAAATTATTCCAAATAATTATTAATTAAGGTATGGCCATTAATTGAAGAGACCTACTCTCTAACGGTGCGCGGCGTCTTAAAATGTATTTACCTGCAACCATTTATTACATTAAGAAGAATAAAGAAGGACGTTTGAATTAAGGCGGAAGAAAATTAGTGACATTAATAGTTGGTACTACAAAGGAGGGAAAATTATAAAGTCGTATTAGTAGGGTCCCTATTAAAAAAGACGCACCCTTTATCGCTGCTTTGAAGGGCTATAATCTGTAACAGGAAGATGAATACAAAAGCCTAGGTGAATGTTTAGGCGAAATATTGGAACTTTTCGAATGGTTTTTAATTCTGAGGAGGTTAGGAAGTGATTATGAGATGGTAGATAGGATTAGGGCAGGACCGTAAACATCCGTGGTATGGTATTTAGGAGAGATTCGAACATCAAGTGTATCCCTAAAGCAGGCTTACTGTTTATAGAGATTGTCGACTGTATTTGCTTGTTATAGCTCCGGTGCTTCTAGACTTTAGTTAGATCTAAGATAGAAGGTGTATACACACTAATCGATAAAGTGGAGGTCATAATTTATGTGTACTCTCGGTTCTGAGTCAGTCTTATTGGGGTAGTAGGAATATATCTCCTGATGTAGCCACGTGTAAGAAGTGAATGAAAAATAATGGGAAAAGGGTAGAACTAAGAAGAAATATAATGCACCAGTGTTACTTTTCAATTCCTTATATTAGTTCAATTCCTTCTATTTCAATTCAGTTTAGAATTGAAACAGAAAGAATTAAACTAATAGAATATATTCATCACTTTAACATTAGTTTATGACTATAAGAACTAAATTTGTAAAAACTTACTGAGACAGAATGTTTTCGATCGGTATGTGGCGATCTTCATCAGTGTCTTCTGCTTGGAGATGTTGGGTAAAGCGGTGACGGTTTTAAAGCAGGTTTTCAATAGTATCAAAAAAATATGTGTGATTTGTATTGGATTTGTTCGTTTAATATGTTTGTACTTTGTATTTTTGTGTGTTTGGTCTTACACATCAACAAAAAAGGACCGCATCTCAACACATTAGAACAATATGAAACATACAAACAAGCAGAAGACACTGATGAAGATCGCCACATAGCGATCGAAAACGTTCTGTCTTAGTAAGTTTTAAAAAATGTACAACATTTATGGTTTGGTGTTAAAGTTCAAAATTTAAATCTTAAAGTGATTAATTAAGTTTCACCGAACGTAATGGACTACAACATTTAAGAGAATATATTAGTTTTGCTCAATTCCTTCTATTAGTTCACATTCGTCTTATATATATATATATATATATATATATATATATATATATATATATATATATATATATATACTTACCAGCCAACGCCCACCCTTGGCTGATGAGCCATATTATTATGTATTATTTAATTTATCTATAGTTTCCCTTTTATATCAATTTTCTAAACCAATTTGATATATTATATTTTTCTCTTTCATTTTATTATTCAAATTCATTGGTATTTTGTGCCAATTTATATAATAAATTATACAGCGATGCCATTTTTTGATTATATGAATGATTTGAATAATTTGGTATTATTTGATTTGTCTGCTATTTCTATATATATTATATTCAAATTTTTCATTGTTTCTAGTAATTGTAATATCTAAATAATTTAGTTTATTTTTTGATTCAAATTCATGAGTAAATTTTATATTTTCGTATATATTATATTATACAATTTAATATTTCGTCAATATTCAAACCATTATTATTTGATATGTATAATCCATCATATACATATCGAAACGAGTGTCCATTTTGATCGTATGATTTAATAATCTTATCTATTTCAATGTCTATATTTTGTAAACATATTTCCGACAATATGCTTGACATTGGAGAGCCCATTGTTAATCCATCCTTTTGTTTATACATTTTATTATTATATAAAAATTATTTTTGTTGTTATAAGTATTCTTGTTTTTGAAATATTTTAAATTTATTAATTATTTATATATAGTTCAACATTTCAAACATTTTACCTTTTTTATCCACTTAAGTTCAAATACATTTTTATAAACCTGTAGTGGATGACACTTGATATAAATACAGTTTCCCAAATAATTCAATAATTAAATTTAACGATTTTAGTTTTTTACGGGAGAAAACCTTTTCAAAAAGGGGGTAATGTATGCAATATATTTATAACGTCCCATTTCACTTGAAAAATTTGATTATTTATAATTTCATAAAATAGATGTTTTCAGGCTATAGGCTATGTGGTAGAACAGCTGTAAATTGGTTACGTTACTTTATTTATATTAATTGTAATTATTTAATAAAAAATAACTGAAACAAAAGTTTTCTTTGTTGACCTAAGTAGGAATTGACTTTAAAATATTTTTCTTAATATTACTTGGTTTTATACCAACGCATTACCCAGTCATAGAGAAGTATCCCCTAACTACGTGATTAGGTAAAAAAGAATTATTTAATATTACCACTAAGAAAAAATTTCTCTTAGTACTTATCTTGCCATTAATCATCTCTTTTCCTCAAACACATCACAGAGTCTCGAATGTAAAGAGAGGGAGGTTAAATTTTAGACGTAATTAGTAAAGTTCTTTGTTTGCAATTAAGTCAAACCTTTATAATTAGTTTCGAATAAACAGAGTTCTACTGCGCATACTTTCACAATCTTCTTAGCTTAATTTTCATATTATTTTTATAGTTCACATCAATTTTACAATAATTGGATTGTATAATATATTATTATTTTAATATATAATACTTTTTTTTACTAAATCAGTGTATGTTGGAATATTAGATGCAAATAATACGAAATGAAATGACAGAATTTTAAAACGTGATAAAGACATACACGTCAATAGAAATCTCATTTATTGTGACAAAAGACAAATGATGTGTTCTGTTATTGACTTATACAATGGTATTTATGAATATCCTTTATAATAATGATCGGGTTATATAAATGATAAGAATATCCTTCCTTATTGGGTTATAAAAATGATAAGAATATCCTTTATTATTGGGTTATAATAATGATAAGAATATCCTTTCTTATTGGGTTATAAAAATGATAAGAATATCCTTTATTATTGGGTTATAAAAATGATAAGAATATTCTTTCTTATTGGATTATAGAAATGATAAGAATATTCTTTCTTATTGGGTTATAAAAAAGATAAGAATATTCTTTTTTATTGGGTTATAAAAATGGACAGGATATCCTTTCTTATTGGGCTATAAAAATGATAAAAATACCTATTCTTATTAGGTTATAAAAATGATAAGAATATCCTTTATTATTGGGGTATAAAAATGATAGGAATATTCTTTCTTCTTGGGTTATAAAAATGATGAGAATATTCTTTCGTATTGGGTTATAAAAATTATAAGAATATGCTTTCTTATTGGGATATATAAATGATAAGAATATCCTTTCTTATTGGGTTATAAAAATGATAAGAATATCCTTTCTTATTGGGTTATAAAAATGATAGGAATGTCCTTTCTTATTGGGTTATAAAAATGACAGGAATATCCTTTCTTATTGGGTTATAAAAATGATAAGAATATCCTTTCTTATTGGGTTATAAAAATGATAGGAATGTCCTTTCTTATTGGGTTATAAAAATGATAAGTATATCCTTTCTTATTGGGTTGAAAATAATGATAGGAATGTCCTTTCTTATTGGGTTATAAAAATGATAAGAATATCCTTTCTTAGTGTGTTATAAAAATGATAAGAATATCCTTGCTTATGTGGTTATAAAAATGATAGGAATGTCCGTTCTTATTGGGTTATAAAAATGATAAGAATATCCTTTCTTATTGGGTAATAAAAATGATAGGAATATCCTTTCTTATTGGGTTATAAAAATGATAAGAATATCCTTTCTTATGGGGTTATAAAAATGATAGGAATGTCCTTTCTTATTGGGTTATAAAAATGATAAGTATATCCTTTCTTATTGGGTTATAAAAATGATAGGAATGTCCTTTGTTATTGGGTTATAAAAATGACAGGAATATAAATTCTTATTGGGTTATAAAAATGATAAGAATATCCTTTCTTATTGGGTAATAAAAATGATAGGAATATCCTTTCTTATTGGGTTATAAAAAAGATAAGAATATCCTCTCCTATTTTGTTATAAAAATGATAGGAATATCCTTTCTTATTGGGCTATAAAAATGATAAAAATACCTTTTCTTAATGGGTTATAAAAATGATAAGAATATCCTTTCTTATTGGGTTATAAAATTGATAAGAATATCCTTTCTTAGTGGTTATAAAAATGATAAGAATATCTTTTCTTATGGGGTTATAAAAATGATAGGAATGTCCTTTCTTTTTGGGTTATAAAAATGATAAGAATATCCTTTCTTATGGGGTTATAAAAATGATAGGAATGTCCGTTCTTATTGGGTTATAAAAATGATAAGAATATCCTTTCTTATGGGGTTATAAAAATGATAGGAATGTCCTTTCTTATTGGGTTATAAAAATGATAGGAATATCCTTTCTTATTGGGTTATTCTGTAGTTGGTTTTTGTTATCATCATAGTGTTTGCTTTACAAGATTTAATATTTGTGTAACTTATGGTATCGATTATCGATCGTTTTGCGTATTCTTTGTTCATAGCGGATTATCCGGGGAATTCGTTATCCGGCGTTGCCGGGCCACCCTATTCCACGGATAATCGGGAGTTTACTGTATATATATATATATATATATATATATATATATATATATATATATATATATATATAAGGAGAGTGTGAGCTAATAAAATGAAAAGAAAAAAAATTTAGGAATTGGTAAAAAAAAATATTTTTAGTCTTTTATATTACAGTATATTAGAAAATATTCGATTCATGTAGGTTTGGTTAAATATAAAATAAGATTGGATGACATGAGCTTCACAGTCGATGTAAAAAGTGAAAGATGGCCTCTATGTGAATTAATATAATAACGAACACTAAGATCAAGGTCACTTCACTAGTAAAATGGTTAGCTTACGTTAGGAAACTTGTGGTTCTTGTTACACCAAACCTACCTTTATCGCATCCTTTGTAGCTATATTGTAATGTAGTACAAAAGTGCTCTGTTTTATAATAAGACCTTGAGTTTAAGGCTTTGTGTATGTTGTATAGTGAGATTGTTTTTTTCCAAATTTTTTAAATTTTGGTGACTGAGCACCAAGTTCTATTATTTTTTCGTATCGTTGAAGATCTCTATATTAGCAGCTGTATTGTATGGATTGCAGCATTACTTATGTGTAATATAAATTCAAATGTTATTTTAGGTACGTATGAAATGAAAACGAAAAGATTAGCATTGCTGTAAAATAAGATATACAGCGCAATGCTGGAGCGAGAATGTTTATTTATGTAGGCCTATAGGAATAAATAAAATATACAAATATGCTTTGTAAAACTATATAACTTAAACAATGAAAAGCGGTCTTTCTACCTAGAGTAAAACCTCCTTTATTACTTCACAATAGATCTTGTTTTTTATTTCACGTTTTGTTAAAAGAAAGTACTTCGACAATGAATAGGAGAAAGTACAAAACGTTTTTTAATTTCTTCAAGGATTGTTCAAAGATTTCAAAGAACACTATCGCTTTGTAAAAGCAAGATCTTTGTAGGCTCTCACAATATTTCTTCACGTTTGTCAAGAAACAGAGTAAGTTAATAACGGCCTATTTTCATTGTAGTTATGTAAACACGAATATTGAAATATTATCTCCCTTTCCAGTTAGTGTGAAATTAAGGTATGTGATAACTTTTAAGAAACAAGTGGAAGACATTAGAGGAGAAAAAACTAAGGTTGTATATACAAGTTTTGAGCTCTGTATGATCTCTTGGGCAACAACGTTATGGCTAAACTAAGGTTGTATATACAAGTTTTGAGCTCTGTATGATCTCTTGGGCAACAACGTTATGGCTAAACTAAGGTTGTATATACAAGTTTTGAGCTCTGTATGATCTCTTGGGCAACAACGTTATGGCTAAACTAAGGTTGTATATACAAGTTTTGAGCTCTGTATGATCTCTTGGGCAACAACGTTATGGCTAAACTAAGGTTGTATATACAAGTTTTGAGCTCTGTATGATCTCTTGGGCAAACACGTTATGGCTAAACTAAGGTTGTATATACAAGTTTTGAGCTCTGTATGATCTCTTGGGCAACAACGTTATGGCTAAACTAAGGTTGTATATACAAGTTTTGAGCTCTGTATGATCTCTTGGGCAACAACGTTATGGCTAAACTAAAGTTGTATATACAAGTTTTGAGCTCTGTATGATCTCTTGGGCAACAACGTTGTGGCTGAACTAAGGAAACAAACATAAATACACACTAACACTTCTGACCAAAGTCCCTGGAATGGTTTCTAGTATACAAAAAAAGACAAGCCGCACCCTATACATTGCAATCGTATGTCGATAAATTTGCAATATAATTTATACAAAAATGATAATATGGCTCAGAACCCATCTAAAAATGCAATTTTTGGTAGAGGCGACTAAAGACAAGTAAAGCCGAACACACAAGAGGGGATTTCATGGAGTAATTTATCTTACCTTCTCAGCGCCGAGAGAAAGCAATGTATAGACCAGAGGTTCCCAAACGTTTTTGTACGACGCCCCCCTCTGGTTATTTGGAGACCCCCCACGCCCCCCTGCACGTAGATTTTTTTGTTCACTGTTAAATGCGATAACGCAGAATGGAAAGGCCAAACGGAGGTATCGGTGCACACACCACACAACTCTATTGAAACTTTACAAAAACAATAAGGAAAACTTAGAAAGACTTTATTTCAAAGATCTGAGGAAATTATTTTTGTAATTTTTTTATTTATTTCATTTGGGCGTCACGCCCCCCCTGGACTTTCTCCACGCCCCCCAGTTTGGGAACCCCTGGTTTAGACAATCTTGTAATAAGTCACTGGGCTGTATCTCTATATCGGGAGGGATGTAAAAAAGAAGTTGATAGAAGAATTTTTGTAGTTGTGCTGTTGTTACTAGCTTAGAGTTCCACACGTCTAACACAGTTAAGAGGTACATATGTTTATCAAGAATTCCCTCTACACTGTTATCAAACAAGTTAATTGAGTTACAATTGTTCGATGTTAGTTTCACATTTATTTCTACCAAGAACTCCGCCTATTCTGTTATAAACAATAATTGTTTTACAATTGCCCGATTTAGGTTTAAAACGTGTTTTATTAACACATCGTGGGGCGACCGTCTGGAAAATTGTTGATTTTGTTATGGGCATATTTAGAAAATTAAGAATTTTAATTAAACATAGGAATAAATTTGAGAAACATATTAAATATTATTGGATTGGTTATTATTAGGACATTCTCATACGTCTTCCAATACCCATTATCCACTCTGTTCGATCTATCTAATCCTCTGCCTTTCATTTCTCGACTGTCTAACTTCCTCCTTAAGGTGTTTCTCTTCTTCTGCCACGAAGAGTCCATGTTGGGATTTTTTTAAGAAGCCGATCCTCAGGCATTTGTGAACATATCCACAGCATCTTAGTTGTTTGGTACCAATCGTGTGCACTCGCCTGCTTTACTTCCATTACTTCTTTTATTCTTTCGTCAGTCTCTAATCTTGATTTTCCTGCCTGTTTGAAATACATTTATATTACCTCTAGCTACATATTAAGTAATTCAAATCAATTGCCTCGTGAGTTGATAATCAATAACTACATAAAAATCGCGAGTTCTAATTTAATAGACAGTAATAAATGAAATGTGTCTGGTAGAAAAACCTAGAGCTACAAATTAAAAGAATTATTACAATGAAATTGTCGACAAATGTCATTTTGTGATGTTCAGTAAGCAATATTTAAACTCACTTCTTTGTAAATACTATAAACTGGAACTGGAATTACGTTTTAATTATTGAAACTACAAAATGATTAAAATATTTTTGTTAATTTATTTCAAATTTTTATTTTGTTAAATTTTATGTTATATTACCAGGTAGTAGACCGACCTCTCATAATTCTATTAGGGCGTAGGCCCCACTTCAGGTAGGCAACCCTGCGTAAGCGTTTATTAATTTCCCCCTACAGTGTACCCAATGTCCGGGAATCAACATGCTTTTTCCTTAATCCCACATAATCCCCCTTCCTTCTTCCTCTTCCTAAAAATTGATGTAACGGGTACACGCCTCCGTAAGGGTGGGCAGCCATATCGGAAGTGGACACCACTAATATCGCCCTCTGTAGTCGCATCCTAGTTCTTGTGATAGAGAACTCTTGGAAGTCAACCATCTGAACATATAGACCTACAAGGGTAATAGTGTACTACCATGAAGAAATCGTTAATAAGTGCCAATATATCAGGCTAATAATGTTTCCATTGATAACTATAATTTATTTAGTAAAAAATGAACATAAGGATGTAAAAAGTGCGAAAGGACTTAGAAACCTCATCAGGTAAAACCTCTTGATAATGTTTATAACAAATAATGTGTTATCGATAATGCCGTAAGAGTATTTGAACGCCCATTTCTATCGCGTTTTTTCAGATAACAAGTAATCCAATACTTTTAAATTTGGCAGTTTTTGTATTTTACATCTTAAGGCTTTAAAAAAATGTTCATATTGATATAACTTGAAAAAAAACAGTACTTAATGATATTTTTCAACAAATGCGTTTCGGACTGGTTCAGTACATTGTTCAATGATTTGAGTAACGGAAAACGTCCTGAGCAACATTCTTGACCGTGCTCACAGCATTGAACAATGCATTGATCTATCGCGAAACGCGTCTGCTGAAATATATCAATAAGTATTGTTTTCTTGCTTAGTAATATTGATAAGAACAGTACTTTTAGTCAAGATGAGCTATTCTGGCCACGTATTGCCATAACTTTGCACTATTCCCAGTACAAGACAACCATCATGTACTAGCTTTGTTCTGTATGTAATGCATTTATTCTTCTGTCCTATATGATTTTGCTTATGTATACACAAGTGATGTAATTAGCCAAGCACGATGTATGTTATACTGTCCATCAATCCACTAGTTATATTTGAGTATTTCATGGAAGATAATAATGTAATTTACTGATAGCATTAAAACCACAAAAATATCCTGTTACTCGAGACTGGAACAGTTGTCGCTAAGACCCATTAATTACAGTGGACAGTTCTTGTTGACGGCAATGATAAATGTAATCGCCACGAGAGCACGAGAAACAAACCACGAGCAGAATGTTTTAGTTCTTGTATTTACATAAAGAGTCAGATGTATAATAATCTATGCCACTGACAATAATAATCTATGTTGTCTGTCGCCTGCTACGTTACATAAACCCAGTTAAGGTTAAGGCCCGGGATGCTGGCCACATTTAATGACTGGGCTAGACAGAAAAAATGTTTTTCTGACACAGTTTAAAACATTTGTATATTAAATAAACAATGGCCACTTGAGCCATATACGCCTTGTGTTCAAAAGCTATAACCCTGTATGTCTTGCATAAATATTCTCACTTTAGAAATTCGTCATATTCTGTGTATAAGTTTAACCTTGAATGCTTTTCATTTAACTATATTATTTATATTAATAAATCCTGCTGTTTTTGTAGTTAAGCCACTAACTATTGTTTACCTTACATTTAATGACCGATGTTTTCTCGTTATTTTGCAGGCTATGGACGATGATTGTAGTTATGTGAAGTGATTTCATTTTGGGGCATGATGTCGAGAGTCGCGTCACGCTACAGCTGAAACCGACATTTCAGGTAAATTTTGCTGCAAGCATTTTTTTAAATTATCAATCACAACAATATACGCTTGCTACAAATATTTAAAAACCTTAATGTACATTTCGCTAACACAATTAGCACCATCAGAATGTTATAAACATGTTTAAATATTGTATGTTGTTTAAATATTTATAGCAAGTATTTATTGATTATAATTAGTCTACTTGGCTCTGTATAGGTTTTTGTAGTCAATATAATTAAACAATATCAAACGCCAACTCACAATCAATAAATTATTTCTAAAACTCGTTTCAGTGACAAAGTCATCATCAGGAGTACGTAAACTGTAGTAAAATTGATGTCATCGAAGAATCGAAATATTGGATATATTGGTTAAAGATATTTTTCACTGATATTGTCATTTCCAATATATAGGAAACATCGATATTTCGAGGCGATATACTCTTATTTACACTTGAAATACTTTGTAAAGAAACTAAAAATAATTTTTGGCTGTATCTTGGCGTTAAAACTACTTAAAAATTACAAGACACAGAGTGGTTTAATTTCGGAATATTCTACCACGTAAACATTTTTTATCGATCGGTTTAACCTTGATTTCTACAAATATAATATACGAAAATCTAACGGAAATGGGCCACATAAATATTTTTATAGGCGTTACGCGCCTGTTATTAACAGACGACATTCTTATAAAATATGATAATAATAAAATAAATTAAGTAAATCAAGAACGTTCTCCATGTACCATACTTTCATACTAAGTATGTAGGATAGAAGTCACGTTTTCAAGTTTTACTTGAAAGCTGGCGAGGTTTTATCAGCAGAAAGGAGCAGACTAGAACTCAATCATGCAAACAGCTAATACGTTTAAGCTCACTGGGAAGAGAATTTTTTATCATTTTGTAAAGGAAACAAAAACATTTATTTATTTGTAAATGTAAATTTTAATTTTTAACTAAAAAAAATATATTTTTTCAACAAATAAAATAAAAATCATTTTTTTTCATTTGGTTACTGGTTTTAATTTTCCTTACTAACATTACACTTCCCTTTATAATAAATGAGAACTTTTTTTATTATTTTGTACCAATTTATCGATTGGTTTTAACGATAATATCTAGATATTGAACATCACTGGTAGTTTAAATCATAATATCAAATATCGATATTTTCTTTTCGATGTCCCAACCCAATACTGTAACCAATCAATAAATTATTTTATTTTAAGCTGGTGCTAGTTTTTTAAAACTATTTTACTTACTACTTACATTTACATCTGTTTTACATTAACATATACTTAACATTATTAATATGTTATTCTCCCCTCATTCTAAGATCTCCGCCTTAATATTCTAAGATTCTTCATTCTAAGATCTCCGCCTTAATATTCTAAGATTCTTCATTCTAAGATCTCCGCCTTAATGTTCTAAGACTCTTCATTCTAAGATCTCCGCCTTAATATTATAATATTCTTCATTCTAAGATCTCCGCCTTAATATTCTAAGATTCTTTATTCTAAGATCTCCGCCTTAATATTCTAAGACTCTTCATTCTAAGATCTCCGCCTTAATATTCTAAGATTCTTCATTCTAAGATCTCCGCCTTAATATTCTAAGACTCTTCATTCTAAGATCTCCGCCTTAATATTCTAAGATTCTTCATTCTAAGATCTCCGCCTTAATATTCTAAGATTCTTCGTTCTAAGATTTCCGCCTTAATATTCTAAGATTCTTCATTCTAAGATCTCCGCCTTAATATTCTAAGATTCTTCGTTCTAAGATCTCCGTCTTAATATTCTAAGATTCTTCATTCTAAGATCTCCGCCTTAATATTCTAAGATTCTTCATTCTAAGATCTCCGCCTTAATATTCTAAGATTCTTCATTCTAAGATCTCCGCCTTAATATTTTAAGAATCTTCATTCCAAGATCCCCGCCTTAATATTCTAAGATTCTTCACTATAAGATCTGGCAGAAATCCTGTCCAAGCCTAATATTGTACAAACAGTAATTACGTGCTTAGCAATTATAGGAATGTTGGCTCAGTGACTTAACTCCAGCTTAGAAGGGCACTGTCTCCAAGTAAGTCACGTTGTACCAAACGTGGAAAAAATGTTGTTTAGAGCCGTTAATTTTGAACACAGATACTTCTATATCTCATTGGTTCACCTGAGGTATTTTATTTTACCCTTATCGCCCATTTCTTGGCTACCGAATCCGCCATCTTGAATATCTCCGTAAAAACTAGAGCTCTTTAAATAATAGACTTATAAATGAAACTGGGCAATAAAAACCACAGAGTCTCAGACGTTAAATTTTTTAGTTATTCAATTAAAGGTCAACATTTAAAAATTATAATATTTATTAAGTAGACTATTTAAAAAAAAATACCGTCACTTTGGACAGATTTATTTATGATTACACTTAGCCTTGATTATATTTTGTCTTTCTTATGAAAGATAAATCAATTTTGAAGTTTTAAACTTCTCTGTGTTTAATAAACAATTATATACCTTTACTACAAATATTTACACCCCATTTTAATACATTTTTATTTCATATTAAGTGTCTATTAGAAAGGTCAAGTGATGTTTGTTAGGCCGACGTCACGTTGACGGTGGGAAATAGAATAGCTTAATGTGCAACGCATAGGTATACGTTTAGGCCAGACTACTTCGTGCATCGGGGTATTTAAAATTGGAACCAGACGCCTGTGTTCAGTGCTAAATCAGTAGCAACAATGTGGCGCAAGTGAGCGCGCGCTCGTTCGTGCGTGAATTTGTTGGCTTGGAGCGAAGAGACCTCATCAACTCAATTTAGGAACTTCAGTATCGGAAAATTTCATGAAATGAAACAGAAACATTTATTGACGTGATGGGTTGATACAAAAGGGATCGATTCAAACGGCATTAGCTGACGTCATCGTTTTGATGGATCCGTCTTCTACTCTACCCCTAATTTAGAAATAAATTTGTGTTCCTGAACTGGTTGTAGGTAAAGTTGAAAATAAAACTAACAATAAATAAATATATTTTCTTGATATTTGAGTTTCTTATAAGCCTTATAATGTTTCTTTGAATTTAAACTATTTTTAATATTTATATGTTACATGTTACAGTAAATTGTAAGACACGTATTTTTGTTAGATAATAATGTCGTCTACAATGATATCATTTCAGTAGTATAATTTCACTTTGACAAATAAACTGGGCTAAGGAGTGTAATAACCAAATAAACACTATATTGTTATATATATATATGATGGTGATGATGATGAATGTCTAATATCAAGATGACAACAATCAATTTTGTAATGCATAAACAAGCCGCATTGTAACCTTCTAGCATCGAAGAGGGGAGGTCAACAACTGTTGAGTATATAGGCCTATAAAAACATACATATATATCAATAGGGATTGTTTATTTATTTATTAAACTCTTCAGTTTATTTGCCAACGTGACAATTTATTGTAACATGTAAAAATATATTAAATGTATATAAATATAAATATAAATATAAATATATATATATATATATATATATATATATATATATATATATATATATATGTGTGTGTGTGTGTGTGTGTGTGTGTGTGTGTGTGTGTGTGTGTGTGTGTGTGTGTGTGTGTGTGTGTGTGTGTGTGTGTGTGTAACGTGTGTCCTTACGCCTATGTGTTATGAGGGATATTATTTGATGATTAGGTTTTTCTTGTTTTACATTTATTTTATTTTAAATTTTGAAAAAGAAGTAAATATTACTTATGTATATTAAATTTAAATTTGATACAGTTATAGAAATAAAATGACAACAGTTTTATTGTAAGAACTAACTGCACATAAAAAATAACTTTTAAACTTTAAATCAATACCAGAACTGGTGTTGCAAAAAGGGTGGCTTTATGGTAATGTTATGCTTTGCCGTTATGCGTTTTTCATCAAGGTAAAAGAATATCGATTGATTGTGAGAGGATTTGAATTGTTTAGAATCCACCAATCTGGCTTTCAGTGGATCGCTGTCGACCCGTAACGAAATGAACATGGACTCTTGTTGTAATTACGCCGAACGATTTCACAGTTTTACGACACTGGGTAAATTTGTTTTGCCGTAAATGTGGACGCGGAATTGGTGCAGCAACAAACTACTGCTGCTGCTATCTAAATGAAATCTCAACTCGTCTGTCGATTAGTCTGTAGTTTGTATAAACTAATTTTATTTCTTAATATGTTATATTTTAAATTATTGTTGAGTATTTTAACATACTGTAGATGAAGTACCCTCTTTATAGGTTATAGTAAAATAGAGAGTTAGTCTACTATTAATATTAAATCAACAGGTACAGCAAAAACTGTGCCCTTTCAACGGTAGGTAACGTTCAGTCTGGTTTAACTCCTTATTATTATTAATTATTTTTTTGATCCTGCTCAATTCATAGACTCTAGAAAACTAAATAGGCAGTTTCTAAAATTGTATCATGGTTTAAAATATTTTCAATTGAAAAATAAAATACGACATTCCAATAATAGATAAAGGATTCAGAGTGTAGCATATAAACATCTCTCTTTTTCCGGTTGAGAAAGGCTACTTCAGTTAAACGTCCATACCCCTTCAGTCCCTAATTTGCCTCCATTCCCATATTAAGGGATTATTTCGTACTTTCCATAGACCTTCCTGTTATCCTACAAGAAGGCGTAGCGAGTAGCCACCTCTTCATTACACCGCGAGAATAACTCTACTTCATGTATGCGAGTCTATAAATTACGCCATGATCTCCTTTCCCTTACAACCTCTTATATGGTCATTTTGTCTCTATCTTATTCAAACCTCTATTTACAAAATCTTCCTACTCTTTGTAGGTGAAAATAGTCATAATGGCGGGTCGTATTGAAACTGCCAAGAAGGAAAATGATTGTGGTGGAAATAAAAAGAGAGATAGGGTGAGAGAGAGTTCGAGAAAGAGAGAGAGAGAGAGAGAGAGAGAGAGAGAGAGAGAGAGAGAGAGACTAAAAGAGTAATAGAGAGTGAGAGATGGGGAGAGAGTGAGACGGTGAGAAAGATATGAAAAAGAGAGACGATGAGAGATAGATGGTGAGAGAGACAGAGAAAGAGACGGAGAAAAAGAAACGGAGCAAAGGAAACAGCGAGAAAGAGATGGCGAGAGAGAGAGAGAGAGAGAGAGACGGAGGGAGAGATTTTAAACAGATACCTGCAAGTCTAAACTTCGAAAATGCTATAACGATAATAAAGTTGCCCAAAAATTATTTGTCGTGATTCATTTTAATTAATTATTAATAATTTTCACAATATTACATTAGCTAGAGTCCTCTAACTATCCTCTTAATTTTACAATCCTTGAATTTAAGAAAATGACATTTTGCTAGTTTTCTTGAAAGCTATTAAGAGCACATATTTATGTAAGCGCTTTTATTTAAATCGTGAGCGATGTCTGCCTGTCTGATGACGCTGGATTTCGTTCTAAATTAAAAACCTATTTGTGACCTATTAGAAACATTTGCCATTTGGCATTTCGATGTATTACGGATCACAATACAACAATGCAAAAAATACGATTTCACTCTAAAATAAAGCGCAAAAATATAATAAAATAAATTGTATTAAATATAAATAAAAAAGGATAATAAATTGTAATAAATTTCATGTCTTGAAATCGATTTTCCGATTTTCAATTACGCCGAATATCTGTTCTCGTTGACGACATATGAATCAACTGTTAAAAGAACATAGATTAGTTATTTCAAATAACAGTTCTATAGCTAAATTCTGTATTCGATTCTCCGCTCTCTTAACGATAAAAAATTATAGCTTAAACTTTGCTTAATAAGTTATCAATGATGGTAACACATGGATCATTCATACAAATAATATAATATAAATTTTAATAAAATCAAAATTTTAAAACTTTTTAAACTCCATATTTCTGTATAAAATTTGTATTCTCTGCTACCCGGAAACTGGAAGTTTTTAAAAGGAAGTGCGCCCATAATATTCACAAGATTTTATTCAATTATAATTTTTTATGAAATTCAAAAAGCAATCTCCTTAAATCATCGAAAGCGTTCAACCAAAGAAAATCCACCGGATAGTAGAAAAAAGTCATTATTTTATCCTTCCTAGATCCTTCAAAATAAGAGCTCGTTTTTAAAGTTTTGATAAAATTATTTTTATTGTTTGAAAATTTCTTCAGTCTATCACTATTTAATTAATTGTAAGTTTTCATTACACGCGTTTTAAAGAGAATAACTTTTAATAAATAAAATCAACTGAAATAATTTAATTAGTTCTCCGTCGAGGTTGTTATATGGAAATATATTTTGGTAAATAGGGCTAATCCCATACATTCCATTTGACATCAAGGGAGTTTGGAAATGACAGGTTATTTAAATAATTAATTTGCTAAAATATTCAATAGTCCTGTTCAATGTGTACACATACATTAGCAACTCAATAATACACAAGCCTAACATCAGGTGTTTAGGGTATCGATTGTTGTGGTCAATCGACCTGGCTAGATAAGCTTATCTTACGCAAATTTTTCACATGAAATTAATTGTCACGTTTTTAGTTCAATGCCGATGTTTTTATACTGACCTTTCTATGTGTATTATGCTAATGTTGTTATTATTTGTAGGCGATTTAATGAAATCCAAAGTAAGATTATTTAAATTCATTTTTCATTCATGGTGAACAAAATTATTTTATATGGTTTGTCATGGTAGCAAAATAGCACTTTTTAAAAATATAGTTGCACATTTCAATCCCAATATCTTCGCTGTAATGTTTTTAGGCCTACGCCAGCAGTGAAGGAGTTTATGGTGGCCTCACTACAATTCCGTTTGTAATGTCTCTAGAGTGCAATGAGAACTTTAAGATCATAGTTTATGTATCTGTTCTGTGGGGAAATACGAGGGTAGCATTTTTCTAACGAGATCATTTTAATCGCACTCAAACACACACACACACACACACACCAACACAAAAAAACACAACACACACACACACTCACACACACACACACACACACACACACACACACACACACACACACACACACACACACACACACACACACACACACACACACACACACACACACACACACACACACACACACACACACACACACACATTTGCACACTGACACAGATAGATACAGACACACACACAGGCACAAACAAGAAGGCATGCATAGAGACACATACACACACAGACGCAGATAGATACACACTCAGACGTACATGCACATACATAGACACAGATAAACACAAAGACGTTCACACGCATTCACACCACATACACACATATACACAAACAAATACACACACACACACACAAACACACCCCTAGCTATTGTATTTCTTCAAGGCTTCAAATTATATTAATACTAAAAACATTTTCCTAATATTTAAACTCTTGTATAGTGTAAATTCATATGGTAACCTTCATGAATTGAAAATATATTTAAAACGTTAAAATTTTTTCGAACAATGTATTGCACTAATAACACAGAAATACAATTGTATAAATGTACGCAAAATAAATGAATTATATTGAATATTTGTAAGATAGAAGTAATAGAATTGAAAGAAATAATAATACCAACCCTCTCTAAAAGTCCTTAGTTTTTTGTCAATGAAACCAATGTCTAGATGGTGACTTAGTTAGACTCTCTGTTTCGGTTGGTGATTATAATTTTGTCTGGTTTTATTAATTTATTATCAGACCCCGTTACAATACTATCATAATTTTCGCATTTTAAAATTTTTTGAATATGACTATAGTTATATAAATTTCTCTTTGAGTTTGACAATAGGTTTGCTATTTTTTCATTTTTGGTTAGTTATGCAATTTTTTTAAGTAATCTAGGTCTGAAGAAGACGTAAAAATAACCTCTGAAACATTGTCTGTTTAAATTGGAAAAAAAGAGAAAATAAAAAAGTTCTTAATACCAGTGATGTTTTATTTATATAGAATAAAACAGTAACTAAATTATATCTATTCCAAGGGCATTGGGATTTACAAAGATTTTATGACAACATATTGTTTTATTTTAGAATGTTTTCAAATATGTAATAAAGATATCTGCTAGCAATATATACGTATATATATATATATTTGTCTACGATATATACGTTAATAACTTCACCTTAAAAATGTAGCTTTCCCCATTGACTCTACAAGCTAAAATCATAAACTATCAAATGCTACACTCTTTGCTTTTAATTTTGTGAAAACACCTTTTCCAATAAATGTAATATTTTAATGTTCTTGGAACAAAAACAACTAGTATATATATATATATATATATATATATACACCTTTGGGTCTCAACTTTAAAAAGTGTAAACAGAAACCAGTAAGCAATTTTTTTCGTACTCCAAATTAACCAGTTACCTTTTGTTTTTGTTATAATTACAGTTCTTAGTCGTTACATTATCATTAAATACATAATAATAATAATTATCATATATATGTCTGTATGTATGTTATATATATATATATATATATATATATATATATATATATATATATATATATATATATATATATGGTTGTTTAACAAATTTTATATTTGATAAGAAACTATTAGCAACAAACCAATTCGAATTCCTTCCGCAAGTTTTACTGCAAAGCGCCTGTAACGATTATTGACATTAAATTCCATTGACAAGAACAAAACTGAAGGTTTCTATCTCCGTTTGTTGCCAAGGAAACCGCCCTCCTCCAAAAGCACTCATCCCTTCTTCACGTCGCCCTTCTTTTGCTTTTGCATAAAACATTATCGCCTTTTATTTGGACTAACCGGAGACCACAGAGTCGAATCTTATTTGCCGGCACTTGTTTGCCTCGCAGATATTATTATAAAAATTTACTGCCGTTCCTTGCAGAAAGGATCGTTTACACCTTGGACCCATTGAAGCATCCTGACTTTGTAAAACGTTATCATATAAAGTTTGTAAATGACTTCTCTCTCTCTCATTTGAAATAAATATTATTTTTAATGGTAGTAATCCAAAAATTGTACTCCAGTTTATATTTCTAACATATATATATATATTCGATTATAAGGGGATTTCAGTAGTATAAAAACATAAATCATGGTTTTTCTAATTTTAAAATATGGTAGCATTTAAATACACACACACACACACGCGCGCGCACGCGCAATTACACTTAAATGTATAAACAAAAACATATATCAGTACAAAATGTGATTTATCTGAATAGTTATAAAATTTATTTTAAAAGACCTGAGCTTAAGATAAGGATGTAAAATCTCCGGTTTAAAAAACTGATACATTTAAATAAATAAAACACCAGTATCACAAGTAACTTATTTATTTACTCAACACCTTATGTGCATTTCGATTGCACATCAATCATCTTCAAAGGTAATTTACAAAACAGGTCGTTTGTCTCTTATTTTACTAACCTGTTTTGTAAGTTATCTCTGAGGACGATTGGTGGGCAATCAAAATGTGCATAAGGTGTTAAATAAATGAAAACATTACTTGTCGTACAAATGTTTTATTATCTACATTAAACATTAAGCCACAGTTGATCAAGGTCCATTCAATAAGTATCGGGACTGTGTCGCTGTATTCTCAACGGAGGAGCGCGGCGGAGGGGATCCGACAGGTCGACCTCGGTAGAGGGATCCCCCACCCCTTAGGCGCACTTTAATTCACTGGACTACGGAAACGCATTTCGTAGACTTCGGGAATGCAGGAGGAGGATTCTTGTGACGTGTGATTTTTCATGGTGTCATCGCGCTAGCATGGAGCGGACAATCGAGCAACGCTACGATGTGAAGTTTTACTTTAAACTCGAGAAATCCGCGTCAGAGACTCTTAAACTCATTAAACAGGCTTATCGTGATGATGGCTTGAGCCGCACAAGTGTTTTTGAGTGACACAAAATGTTTAAGGAAGGCCGGGAGTTTGTCGAAGACGAGCACCGCATCGGACGCCCAATGACTGCTCGAACTGGCTAAAGTGTAAACAGCTTTGGACACTAACAGGTGTTTAACCATCGCCCTTATCAGTGAGGAGACCGGCCTTTCAGTCGGAACCATCCACACCATTGTAACAGAGGATCTTGCGGTGAGGAAAGTGTTCGCAAAGCTAGCGACGAATGTCTTGAGCGAGGAACAAAAACTGTAGCGGGTGGGAATTTCGCAAGATATTTTGGACTACGTCCAGGAAGATGAAGATTTTCTCAACAATGTTATTACCAGCGATGAATCGAGAGTGTTCCAGTACGAGCCGGAAACAAAACGTCAAAGTTCAGAATTGGCACACGCAGGGGTGTCAGCGTTTGAAGAAGCTTGGATGCCAAAATCGAAAGTCAAACCCATACTGATTGTTTTTTTCGACCAACGTGGCATTCTTTACAAGGAGTTCGTACCTACTGGAACGATCGTAAATGCTGCATTTTACGTGCAATTACTGACACGCCTGCGAAATCGCTAACGCGCGTGTGACCAGCTATTGCGAACTTAATCATGTCAACGCACAGAGCCACGGTGCGATCGTTGTGCGGGCAGCTGCTGGTGAAAGTCAGTGTGCAACGTTGCCTAGATACAGCCCAGACCTGGCTCCAACATACTTTTTCTTGTTTCCGCGAATGAAAAGGGAGCTCAAAAGACATCGGTTTGACTCCATGGAGACGGTTCAAGAGATGACGTCAAAAGTTCTCAGCGGTATTCCGGAAACCGATTTCAAGCGGGCTTTGGACGAGTCCCAGACGCGCCGAACTAATATCATCGATGCAGGAGGAGTGTATTAAGTAATTGTAATGATACCTGCAATAAATTTTGATTTTTGGATCCAGTCCCGATACTTATTGAATAGATTGTGTATGTAGTTAAACACTGAAACAATTTCTGTGCATATACGGCAATAATATATTGACATTAAAATCGTATGAGGTAAATTGGTTTGAATTTAGTTTTGCATTTAAAATATCGGAGAAAAGCAAATTATATAGACGGTAAGACGAATTTTTCTTTTATTTGTAAAAAACAATTGAAACATGGAACCGAAATACACAGAAAACGTGTGACAACAAATAGTGAAATCCATATATTTTACACCAATAAACTTTTCACAAAATAAACTAGTGATTTTAAACGTTTTTTATTGATATAAAATACAAATTTTTAAATTATCAGTACCAACGTTCTGTACTTTCACAATCTCGCGCGTCGCAGCGTTTTGCCCAAGACATACCTTTTACGTCTCACGCTTTCACAATTTATTCCAATTACTTGAACCAGCGTCTCCTCCTGAACATGACATTTTCTTCCGTTACGGTCTAATAACTATTCTCTATTGTAACATGTTTTCTGTCGATATTTAGATGTTTGCTTTTTTTGAGAAAAAAAAGTTTTGAAGTTTTGTAAAATTGTTTTCAATTTCAATGTCATTTTTTCACGGATTATTTGAAAGTATACAAATTACTTAGTCCACTTTCTACTAGCTTTATTATTAGGCATTTCTTGGCCAATTTTTTTTGACCCGCTCCGAACTAGCGTTATCTGTCGAAAACAGTCACACCCAGAATGTCTATGTTTTAAAGGTTTGTATACAGGATTTTACTTTGTATGATAGATCGCTTGCTAGGTCTAATATTCATCCGCGGTGTGTGACTTTATTGTAGTTTTAAGGCAATAAACCAGTAAGTTTCTGTTATAAATAAATAAAACCACTGAACCACATGCACTTTTTAAATAAATTCTGATTTAAATTTCGATTGCAAAGCAATCATCCTTAAAGGAAATTACTACAAGGCTAGTTAATCTTATAATTTCAAGAGTAAGTATTGTAGTAACTTCCTCTGAAGATGTTTGGTTTGCAATCGAAACGTACACAAAGATTTAAATAAAACGTTTATGTGGATAAGAGATTTTATTTATATATAATAAAAAATCACACCACAGTTGTACAAGTTGTTAATAAACCAGTATGACTATAGTGGCCTATGAAGGATAGGAAAGACTTGAATAAAGGTTGGATTAATCTAGGGAGATAGAATCCCTTGGTAGGTAATATTAGTGGACCTCACATCACAAGATCAGGGTCACGCACGTGAAGCAGACCTACTCTCTGTCGAGGTCATAAAGAGTATCTATACGTTACACGCAATGCAAGAACAAATATAACTAAGGATCACGGAGAAATGTACGACTATGAAAAGGTATAATGATTCCCTGGACCTGAGATTAAGAGGCTCATCGCTTGGGAATAGTCTTGAGTAGACATGGTCTGGACAGGGGTGAAGAGATATTTCTACGACCTACTCAGGGATGGCTGGCAATAAATAAACTGGAACAATATGCAGCAATAAATTCTCTATTTTTTCCACAAGCTTATGACGTTTCTGTAGTCAGCCATTTCTTTGCCAGGATTATTTGAACTTATTAACATTATTATTATTAACACTATTACTTGAACTTTATTTAATGTCTGCTAATAGCTATTTAATGTGTCTAAGGTTAATGACAGACCACAGACCAATTCATGCTACTACAAATACACTCTACATTTTGATTATCTATCCAAAAATACTTTTCAAGTGGATTTTTTAAAACTATTACTCTTTATGATCAGTTGCGGAGAAGATTATTTCAAATGTTTTCAGCTGATTTCCCTTGAATTCACTTTTGGATTGTTTTTTCCATTATTTGTATTTATTCTTTCATTTTATGTTATGTTTTCTTGTTTTCATTTTTATGTTCAATGCATATATTATTCCATACTAGAATAGTCATGCGATAGAATCAGTAATTTCTGCCTTTTTGACCACTCAGTAGTCACGGTTTATCACTGAATTAGAGACATTTCAAAACTCTATACTATTAAATAAAAATATAATGGTGTGTGTGTGTGTGTGTGTGTGTGTGTTACTCAATCACGTAAAAACTACTCTACCCATTGAGCTGGTATTTTGCATGTACATTCTTAGGGACCTTGCTTAATACATAGGCTTATTTGTATTTAGAAATGCCACCAGGGCTCCGCCCCACTGACCTTGAAAGCTCCCTTAACACTCAATTATGCATACTCCATTATATATTTGGCTTGATCAGCTGATAGTAAATGTGTTTGTAATCACCTATAAAAGTCACTTTTAAACACAATAAAACAGGCAGTAGTATATGTTCGTTGTTATTCACCTTTCAAGGTTAGTTATACTTTACAAATGTTATGTTACAAGCAGAAGGTTTTCCTTCTTTGGGGTTTCAAAACAATAATCGGTAAGTATATAGTTTGATATAGTTATTGGTATTTAACTTCAGTATATTAAATTTAATCTAAATACAAATACAAATTATATCAATACAAATATACGTCAACACCGTACGAAGGACAGGTACTCTGCTTATATTTAATAAAACCAACAGTGTGTAATATAAAGAAAAGCATTGCCATTGGAATGAACATCAGATATTTAAATAAAAAATTGTATTTCCCTTTACTAAAACTGAGCGTAGTTATTGTTCATTTTGGGATTTTGTAATGCACTTCCATATTGTTTATCTACTATAATACTGTAACACTAAGTAAACAAATTATTATGAGGAACACAAATCTTCGTCAGAGATTCACAGGAGTGAATAAGTTAGGTCATAATTTCGACACATTTGTCTTGTCATTCATTTTGTGGTAATTTTCATTATAAAACTTTCAAAGGCATTTATAATCCAAATAAATTTAAGTTTAAAAAAAGAACACTACACATAATAATATAATAAACAACTTCTGTTGAAACATATTAAAATACAATACAGTTATTTCTTTAGAATATTGTAGAGAGAAAGTTTAAAAATTCACAAAACTCAACCGCTTAAAACAAAGAGACTATGACCTTGTGAAGCAGACTGTCTGATTGGATTGGCAATGTTACCAAATGAGATATTGATTTTGTTGCGTTGTAACATCTGAAGTGTTTTGATTAAATATTTATGTACATCAAGGAAACTGTAAAAGAGCCCAACTTTTGAATTATAAAATATGTAATAGTCCTGATAACGAGTTTGGTTCGTACACTGCTAATCTATACCCAAGAGTACAATGTCTTGACTGATTCCACAACGATGTACTTATTTCTCAACTAAGGTCAGTGTAGATTTTGAATTTGTAGTATTTGTAATTTAAGGGCGCACTAACAAAGGATTTTACAAAATTTTGATACTGAAACATAAATCGTGAGTCGATAGATTGATTGAAAAACCAACGTAGAACCTAAACTATGAACAATATTGATTTGAAATATTTTCACAAGGTCTACATTTGATTCATAAGTGAACACAAAGAGAGTTTTGGAAAAGTTCTATTAAATAAGCGAAAATTGCAAAATAACGGATTGATTAAGAAGTAATTGAAAAACTTAAATTACAAGTTTTAGACACGTGAAATTGTCAGTAGTTTCTCTGTTCCATAATGTGCAAAAAAGGGATTTTGAAATTTTTATATTGAAATTGTTCTACGATTATTTTTGAGGAACTCCCCAAAATTAGATAAGCTACTCAGATATTTATATATTTTATAAAAGTCAAGTTATCTATTGCCTCACTGTCTGAACAACGTACACAAGAAGCTATCAGAGAGAGAAATTTGAAATTTTAGGATTATGCCGTTACGTAATGTTAAGGGATACTAATAAAAGAGCTGAGAAAAATTAATTTTAACAAGTAGAAATCTCAAAAATTCATTAACATGATATACGACTTTTATGAAGAATCTGATTATTTATTTAAAAGGCAAAAATTTATATTAAGTAAACAAAGAGTAGTAGCATTATGAATTAAAAAATTGTTTATTCATATACAGTAGCATAACAATTAAATTAATTATTTCAAATATATAAATATTTTATTTAACTACTCAAGTCTGCAACCACAATTCCATTTTCACCTGAAGAGTTCAGGGCCGATGTCGCGATTGGGGACACTGGTCACTTAACGAATGACTAAACACCGTAAACAATAATTAGTGTTTTATGATGCATAACTCTGAAGCGCACATTTACGGGCTACTGAGTGGATTATTTGTTGTTAAAAGTATCAATTTCGTTCTAAAATATGTTCTAGTTTAGAAAATAAATAACCTTCAAAAGGTAATTAAGTTTAAAGAACGATGATTGACAAGGACAATTCAAAGCATGGATTGACCTCATTTGCACTATAAATACAAGCTACTACCAGAATAATCATTGTTCTTTAAACAGGTTTTGTTAAACAAATTTTAATCTTTTTAGGATAGGTAGATAGATATATTAAATCTACCCTCTTTCTTAAGTATATATATATATATATATATATATATATATATATATATATATATATATATATGTATTTATGCAACACTATTTTCTTGTATACACTTATCACTTTCACTATATGTACTTAAACAAGAATCTTACTTGGTATTTATGCGAGTTAACTTTCAAAGACTGGTTTTGTCTTCATCCTCGGACATACAATACTTATGCCCGAGGATGAAGACAAAACCAGTCTTTGAAAGTTAACTCGCATAAATACCAAGTAAGATTCTTGTTTAAGTACATATAGTGAAAGTGATATATATATATATATATATATATATATATATATATATATTAAATATGGTGATATATATTCTTGTAATATAGTTAATAAATTAAAATATTTCAAAAACAAGAATACTTTTAATGAATATATTTATTCAAAGCTTTTCGTCGATAAAATAGTACCAGCATCTTCAGGAAAATAATTATCTAATAAAATTATTATTTATCTTTTATTAGATAATTATTTTCCTGAAGATGCTTATACTATTTTATCGGCGAAAAGCTTTGAATAAATATATTCATTAAAAGTATTCTTGTTTTTGAAATATTTTAATTTATTATATATATATATATATATTTCAAGGAAATATTATATATTATAAGGAATAAATATATTCATTAAAAGTATTCTTGTGTTTGAAATATTTTAAATTTATTAACTATATATACAAGAAAACATATCACCATAATTAAAATATATATATATATATATATATATATATATATATATCGCAATATGTATTCTTCAGTATTAATAAAGAAACAAGTCAAAATACAAATACAAGAATTATTATTGAATATACAATAATAATGTATTATTGTAAATTCAATAATAATTCTTGTATTTGTATTATGACTTGTTTCTTTATATATATTTACACACATATACAGAATATGTATGTACATAGACGCATACACTATGACATAAATATATGAGGCATCGTATAAAAATAGTAATTAATGCTGGGAAATATTAGGTTAGATATTTTAAGGTAAAAGCCGACAAAGGGAGCATAACTAAGGTAATGTTGCAATATGTGATTAAGTATTAATTAAATGAGAAAACGGACTTGAATGTATTTAAGTTAATTGTAAGGACTTTGTCTTTTATAGCACAACAGCCTTGATATGGGCAACAAACTGGTTACCGAAATGTCGCATTATCAAATTAATATCGTTGATTTGATGAGAACCGTTTTCTTATTTATTTAATGTAGTTTCGGTTTACTGTTTTAAATCAGTCTTAGAGTACGTGCTGACAAAATAAGGGGTAGTAGTTATTTTCTAAAGGTAAACTAGTTCCGTAAACAAGTGTAAGGGAAAGTTTTACAACTGAGGAGCCAAATAACTAATAAAAATAGAATTTAACGGCTAAGAAACGAGAAAAATTTAAACAGAAAAAAAACGTTTAAAACGTTATAAAACGTTTGTTTGTTTAAATATAGACTCTGATTGGTTGGAATACCATGAAGGGGATAAAATTCATGTTATTTAAAAGGAAGTTCATTCAGGAAAATCGAACTATGCTTTGGGTTTCCAGGATATACGGATTTGGTTGCTAGTACAAGATTCAAATTGCAAGAGATTGTCTTTAATAAGCGAGTTTTTATTAAGGGCGATTATAAGGAAATTAAGAAGAGTTGTAAGAATTTTTTTTTATACAAATAAAAATCAAAAGGTGCTATGACTGATTAAGTGAAGTATAAATAGAATAGAGCTTAGTAAAAGATTAAAATATCATTGTGATAAAGTGACAGTGCTTCGATTTATATTTCAATGCCAAACAGACTGAATCAAGGAAAATCTCAACTCATATGTGCAACAAAATATTATAATATCTTTCTCCCTAAATACAAATTTTTAATAATAACTTAGTCAGTGTGTGTGTGTGTGTGTGTGTGTGTTTTGTGTTAAAATTCTCATTAAAACTAATAGAAGACAGTTCTTGAGGTGTTATCAGTTGTCGCTACTCACACATTCTACTTCTACTTGATCACTACTCTACAAAAAACTAAAGCCTCCTGTAGATAAATGCCTAACTCGGTGAATTAAATGTGGCCTAATGTCCAAATGTTTGACAAAATGTGTCAAACAGATCTGGCATGTACAATTAATTTTTTTTTTAATATTGACTAACACTCTATAAAATTCTACCTTTAACTTTTATGCTTGTCTAAACGTGTGTGTTTTTATTTGCTATGATGAAATCTTCAACAAAATTAAAATTTATTTGCTTTTTATAACTATCTTTCATACATATTTATATTTTATTTTAAATAAATAAAACCTTCTAGGCACAAATAAAGCATTTTTTCTTTTATTGTAGTCATTTATTCTGGAGATGATTCATTTGAAAATAAAATTGTAGTAATGGTTTAAATACAAATTTTATTTGTAATTTTATTTATTAAAAATATGCAGAACAATTGCTTCAAGTTTTTGCATTTACATTAATTAGTTATGCAATTTATTTATCTGTTAGGTTAAAACAGAACCTATATTTAAATAAAATATATGTTTTATTACATAAATGGTTGGAATTATGAAAATTAATATAAAAAATTATTATATGTATGTATTATTATGTTATGAAGTATTTTAGAGTTTCAAATGTCTATATTGGGGAACATTAGGTCAAAATAACAACATATTTTAACTGTATTAAATATTGAAGTTTAAATTATTTAGTATTAGAACTATCGGTTACTTGTGTAGAAATAGAAAGTAAAATCTTTTAGTGTTGTATTTTGATTGCTTTTTAAATATTCCTAAACTAATTTAAAAGCGATTTATAAATAAATTAGTCCCTATCTTTAAACTATTAAAATGCCATCCCATTTATGACTGTATTTTAGAACGTCTTTGAAATCAGATTTTGTTTTGTTTACACAATTTCTATAAATAATACTGTAATAGTAAATAATGTCGGTCTGTAAGACCAAAGGGTTTATTTGATTTAGTATTTTGGAAGTTCATTTTGTTAGAGATTGATTTAGTATTTTGGAAGTTCATTTTGATAGATTGATTTAGTATTTTGGAAGTTCATTTTGATAGATTGATTTAGTATTTTGGAAGTTCATTTTGATAGATTGATTTAGTATTTTGGAAGTTCATTTTGATAGATTGATTTAGTATTTTGGAAGTTCATTTTGATAGGTTGATTTAGTAGTTTGGAAGTTCATTTTGATAGATTGATTTAGTATTATGGAAGTTCATTTTGATAGATTGATTTAGTATTTTGGAAGTTCATTTTGATAGATTGATTTAGTATTTTGGAAGTTCATTTTGATAGATTGATTTAGTATTTTGGAAGTTCATTTTGATAGATTGATTTAGTATTTTGGAAGTTCATTTTGATAGATTGATTTAGTATTTTGGAAGTTCATTTTGATAGGTTGATTTAGTATTTTGGAAGTTCATTTTGATAGATTGATTTAGTATTTTGGAAGTTCATTTTGATAGGTTGATTTAGTATTTTGGAAGTTCATTTTGATAGATTGATTTAGTATTTTGGAAGTTCATTTTGATAGATTGATTTAGTATTTTGGAAGTTCATTTTGATAGATTGATTTAGTATTTTGGAAGTTCATTTTGATAGATTGATTTAGTATTTTGGAAGTTCATTTTGAAAGATTGATTTAGTATTTTGGAAGTTCATTTTGATAGTTTGATTTAGTATTTTGGAAGTTCATTTTGATAGATTGATTTAGTATTTTGGAAGTTCATTTTGATAGTTTGATTTAGTATTTTGGAAGTTCATTTTGATAGATTGATTTAGTATTTTGGAAGTTCATTGTGATAGATTGATTTAGTATTTTGGAAGTTCATTTTGATAGATTGATTTAGTATTTTGGAAGTTCATTTTGATAGATTGATTTAGTATTTTGGAAGTTAATTTTGATAGATTGATTTAGTATTTTGGAAGTTCATTTTGATAGATAGATTTAGTATTTTGGAAGTTCATTTTGATATATTCGTCTACCTTTTAGTGGCTTACGAGAGCTGTACATATAAAACCGTGGTGGTTCACCGTCACTCTGACAAACTTGTGACAATCATTTTAAAAACTCTTCCGATCTCACTTGGGGTATCTTATAATTTACGTTAGATCCCTCTTGTCTCTCGTACCGACTACTGTCACATTATACGTCATGCACTCTATTTATAAAAGTAGTTAATTGTTTTGGCTACTGAATTAGTAGGAACTAAGGATAATAAACTAAACATGTAAACAATCAAGAAAATTCTTAGTCAAGAAAAACGTCAATAGAACTATATCCCTTGTGAAATGCTAGGATAAAAGAAAACCTGTAGGAAATGGCCTTGTTATAAAGAGCTCTAAGCTCAGTAAAAATGCACTCCTGCTTTAAAAATGTATTCTTGTTTGTTTGGATTACACTGAGAATTCGTGTCGTTCCAATGCCAGATAAAGTGTCTAAATAAATAAAGGTAAACAACTGGAATTGTGTGTATAATTGTTAATACATTATTATAATATACTTTTCCATATTATTATTTTTAATAGACAATATAATTCTTTCTAATATTTTTCCATCTCTTGTAATAAAAAAATGGTTTAAAAAAATTTCTTTCATGAAATAAACTTTTGTAATTTATTAGTATTAGTATTAGATAATGAAATAAACATATCAAAACTCTAAACTATAAAAGAAGAGACTAAGTATAATTGATCTCATATCTCATTAAAGGAAATATGCACTTACCGTTTGTTTATTATTTAATTTTTCATACTACGAGGTATTTAACTGTTCTCACCGATTGATAAACTGTTAAAGTCCTTGAACAGCTTACATCTACCCGTTACAATTCCTTATTATTTGTCAATGTACCTTTTACAATTTGTCAATTTCAATTAAGAATTTTAATTAAAATATTCTAGACTCAGGGGTTGTCAAACTGAGAGAGAGCATGTATAAGTGCATTGAAACTACGGTGAGGCGTGCGTCAATTTGGCGCACGAGAGATAGAATGACGTAACATGTGCGTACTAAACTACGTCATTGTTTCTTGTAGGAAGTTTAGTCTTGATAGATCATTGTTTCTGAGTTATGGTTTCTTTGCTGAGGAGTAACTTGTCTGGAGCATATGTAAGAATATTTGTATAAAAGGGTCATTTTCTCCATTCCATTATAATATATATATATGTATATATATATATATATATATATATATATATATATATATATATATATATATATGTATAATTGTAAAAATGAAAATTCATAACGTAGAAAAAATATATTTTTATATATATATATATATATATATATATATTTATTTATTTATTATATACATTATATATATATATTTAGGATTATATTATTTGCTACGTTATGCATTTTCATTTTTACAATTATAAGTAAATATATATATATATATATATATATATATATATATATATATCTTTAGATTAAAAGGTAAATGAAATTTTTTTGAACTGTAAACAGACCTAACCAACTTCAGTTTCATACTCAGATTGTAACTCTTGAGTAAATATAAATGGGAGGGGGCGTGACCTCATGGAAGTGTTATAAAGGTGGAGCAGAGCCTGAAAGATTGAGCTCAAATCTAGACCCTATGCAGGCAAACAATACTTAGAGACATTAGTTACTTGAAAATAATATTTCTTAAATAGAAGTCACTATATATAGATATTGATTATCCTGGAGTACTGTACTAGATAGCAATATAGAAACCTAAAAGTGAAAATCTGTATACAATCTTTAACCTTAATTATAAACTGTTTAATCGTCCGCAATCAATATAGAGTACTCACAGTCCTATATATACAGAAAATCATTATATATAGCCCCAACTAGCTTTATGGTAATAGTGTATCGTGTTTTCAAACGCAAATATTTTAGCCCCTTTCGGTGGTTCCAGCTTTATACGGTATAATCTCATAAATGCTAGGTTAATTCACAGAAAAGCCCAAACTAATGTCGAAACACTAAATCCGTTTCTTGCGTCTCGACATTAATTCCGAAGTTAAACTCAGTTTTAATCTCTTTCTAGCTCACTGTAAGCCAGACCGGGCCAGTTATGCACTATCACTAAATTTTCTTGCTTACATATTACTATACGTTTGTCCAATATACAGAATTTATATCCTATTATTTAGAGGTTCAATTTTCAATTTATTTTCAGTTTATATTTCAGTACACTATATGTACCCTTGGAGTTTTTCTTTGTTGTTGTTAAACAAGCCTGTAGAAATTGATATTATTTTCCATATACTTGTTTAAAATGCTAACATAATGCTATGTTATTATAAAACAAGAACATTAGACTTGTAAAACAGTAAGAACTGAAATGAAAGCAGAAATTCACCTCGTCTTTTTTATATAAGATTCATTAGCCTTGCAGGAGCTCTCATCTATTGCTCTTCTTCAACAGGTTTTGTGTATCTGTTATGCATAACTTGTATAAAGTATTTTTACATTAAACTAAATTTACAACACATTTTTGTAATTTTATTGTTTGCTTTTCAAGGTATACAGGGTAATTTTGGTATATTATTGCTAAATTTTACTTTTGAACAGGGTAACTTGAGAAGTATTTACAGTATCGTCCTTGATCAAATGTTGGGGCTACCCTATGTGTCTCCTTATATAAAAAGAAGAATATTTTAACAAAATGTAGAGGTAAGGGTGGAGCCTGATGCTACCCCGGTAATACGAGGAATAGAGAAACATTGTTCTAGTAAGTAGGGTAACTTGAGAAGTATTTACAGTATCGTCCTTGATCAAATGTTGGGGCTACCCGATATGTCTCCTTATTTAAAAAGAAGAATATTTTAACAAAATGTAGAGGTAAGGGTGGAGCCTGTTGCTACCCCGGTAATACGAGGAATAAAGAAACATTGTTCTAGTAAGTAGGGTAACATGAGAAGTATTTACAGTATCGTCCTTGATCAAATGTTGGTGCTACCCGATGTGTTTCCTTATTTCAAAAGAAGAATATTTTAACAAAATGTAGAGGTAAGGGTGGAGCCTGATGCTACCCCGGTAATACGAGGAATAAAGAAACATTGTTCTAGTAAGTAGGGTAACGTGAGAAGTATTTACAGTATCATCCTTGATCAAATGTTGGGGCTACCTGATGTGTCTCCTTATTTAAGAAGAAGAATATTTTAACTAAATGTAGAGGTAAGGGTGGAGCCTGATGCTACCCCGGTAATACGAGGAATAGAGAAACATTGTTCTAGTAAGTAGGGTAACGTGAGAAGTATTTACAGTATCATCCTTGATCAAATGTTGGGGCTACCTGATGTGTCTCCTTATTTAAGAAGAAGAATATTTTAACTAAATGTAGAGGTAAGGGTGGAGCCTGATGCTACCCCGGTAATACGAGGAATAGAGAAACGTTGTTCTAGTAAGTAGGGTAACATGAGAAGTATTTACAGTATCGTCCTTGATCAAATGTTGGTGCTACCCGATGTGTTTCCTTATTTAAAAAGAAGAATATTTTAACTAAAGGTAATGGTAAGGGTGGAGCCTGATGCTACCACGGTAATACGAGGAATAGAGAAACATTGTTCTAGTAAGTAGGGTAACGTGAGAAGTATTTACAGTATCGTCCTTGATCAAATGTTGGTGCTATCCCATATATCTCCTTATTTAAAAAAAAAGAATATTTTAACTAAATGTAGAGGTAAGGGTGGAGCCTGATGCTAACCCGGTAATACGAGGAATAAAGAAACATTGTTCTAGTAAGTAGGGTAACGTGAGAAGTATTTACAGTATCGTCCTTGATCAAATGTTGGTGCTACCCGATGTGTCTCCTTATTTAAAAAGAAGAATATTTTAACTAAATGTAGAGGTAAGGGTGGAGCCTGATGCTACCCTGGTAATACGAGGAATAGAGAAACATTGTTCTAGTAAGTAGGGTAACGTGAGAAGTATTTACAGTATCGTCCTTGATAAATTGTTGGTGCTACCCGATGTGTCTCCTTATTTCAAAAGAAAAATATTTTAACTAAAGGTAATGGTAAGGGTGGAGCCTGATGCTACCACGGTAATACGAGGAATAGAGAAACATTGTTCTAGTAAGTAGGGTAACGTGAGAAGTATTTACAGTATCGTCCTTGATAAATTGTTGGTGCTACCCGATGTGTCTCCTTATTTCAAAAGAAAAATATTTTAACTAAAGGTAATGGTAAGGGTGGAGCCTGATGCTACCACG
>JBAIZL010000004.1:115399731-115419731 GCA_036971475.1 Prosapia bicincta | reverse complement strand
AATTTCGTAGAGAAATTATTTATCCTAAGCTCACAGTACTCTGTTATAATTTTTAAAGCCTAGAACTTAATTCATTTACATTTCAGTTGCTTGAAGGTCTTACTTATTAAAAAGCTTTTTAGAGATTGTGTTTTTGAGGAGAATTAATTTGTAACAATAAAAACGTTTCGCCAGCGCCTTTACAGAGTGTTTCAACGACAAAAATGTGTCCTTTTTGTTGCAGCCACTCAAGGCTGAATATTCAAACACGAACATTATTTAGGATATAGTCAAGTGACAATGTTTAGTGCCATGGAGATCTGATGTGCTTTATCGTAAGTTTCGCTTAATTAAAAACCACGTTTTATGTTACACTGAATAAAAATGCGAAACCATCGACGATTCGTAATATCCCAATTTTTTAGGATTATATATATATATATATATATATATATATATATATATATATATCGCAATATGTATTCTTGTGTATTAATAAAGAAGTAAGTTAAAATACAAATACAAGAATTATAATTGAATTGTAAATTCAATTATAATTCTTGTATTTGTATTGTGACTTATTTCTTTATATATATATATATATATATATATATATATATATATATATATATATTGATTCCAATATAGACTATATATATATATATATATATATATATATATAGAGAGAGAGAGAGAGTTATTATTATAAGACATATTAATGAATTTGAATTTAACATATATCGTAAACCGACACAAACTAACCAAATTATACCTAATAATTCTAATCATCCGTATAATCAAAAAATGGCTGCATTATACAATTTATTATATAGATTACATAAAATACCTATGAATAATGTTTTTTTTTTTTTTTTTTTTTTTGTCCTATGAATAATGAAAACAAGATAAGAGAGAAAAACATTATCTATCAAATTGCAATTGAGAATGGCTATAAAAAGAAAACTGTTGATAAACCTAACTATAATATTTTAAAGAAACAAAATAATAATCTAATTTACAAAAATAATGATGGAAATGTCATATTGACTTCATTTACATTTTTTTGTAATGAAATAAAATTATCACAAAACTGTTTAAAGGTAGCAATATAAAATTCGCATATAATAATAATAGTAAATTAATAAATATAATGAATAATAATAATATTATTAATATGCATGAAAAAAGGTGTATATAAATTAGAATGTGATTATTGTAATAAAGTTTATATAGGACAAACTAAGCATTTTAATGCATATAAAAAGCCAGAAATTTATAAATCAAATTTTGCTAGTCATTGTATTAATAATAATCACATATTTCCTAACATAGATAATATGATACTTGTAAAAGAAATTAAGAAAGGCCTGAGAATGAATATTTATGAAGCTTTAGAAATACATAAATATAATACTAATAATCAGTTGATAAATGAACAAATACATGTAAAATCTAAATTTGATACTATATTCAGTGTTTGTAATGTTATGGCAGCAAAATAAAAGTTTAACAACATTGTAATTGATTTGGAATAACTATTTATTTGATCTAATTTGCACATATGTTAATTTTAATTGTTTAATATTCCTGATGATGTTGGTACTGTTAGCCAACGAAAAGCTTTGAATTGTAAATTCAATTATAATTCTTGTATTTGTATTTTTACTTAGTTCTTTCTAATTCACAAGAATACTTATTGCGATATTTATATATATTGATTCCAATATATTACACATCTGAGTGTAGCAAACTTTCAGTACATACACAAAAACCTCTTAACCACAAACTTTCTTTAATTTACCCTAATGTACATTTCAGTTACAAAGTCCCTGAGGGGAGTGACTAGTTCTGTAGATTATAAATAAGGTATTTTTCTAGCGTTAATCAGTCTTTGTATGTTATCCCTCTGAGGATGGTTACTTTGTAACTGAAATGTACATTAGGGTAAATTAAAGAAAGTTTGTGGTTAAGAGGTTTTTGTGTATTTATTATTAAATTCAGCCACAGTATATTCCTAATAAATAGTTTCAGTACATATTTCATTAAATTTTAATACTTTTTTTAAAATTTGGTTTTCATCGATCATGTTCGGATTTCTCGGGGGCTCGGATTTGAGAAATATATATGTATGTGTGTGTGCGTGTGTGTGCGCGCGCGCGCGCGCGCGTGTGTGTGTGTGTGTGGTGTGTGTGTGCGCGTGTGTGTGTGTGGTGTGGTGTGTGTGTGTGTGTGTGTGTGTGTATGTGTGTGTACATAAATATATATTCGTTTACTGTAAAAAATTGTGGTTAGTATAATGGTTAATACAAGGGATAACATTTTATTTACATAAAATATTTTATGAACAGTCTAGATAGATAGATAAACGTGGAATGTGAAAGATTTGATTTAGTTTCTAATAAATTTAGAAGGTCAAGTAATTTTGTAATAATAAAATCAAGCAAGAAACTGAACTAAAATAATGAAAAACGTTTGGAAGTTTTATTTAAAAATTATTGTTTTTATCTCTCACTTAAGGAACAACATCTCACTTATATACATACTTAAATATATAATACTTGCCTATAGTTGGGCATAATGTTTCTGTAAATGATCGTGTGAGTTGTCAATGAACAGCGACACGGATATCCTTATATTGACGAAAAGTAAGTGCTACTATAGGAGGTGTTTAGAAATATTGATAGTAAATATTTCACCCTACTATATAAATAACAGTTTACTACATAAATTATACTATTGTATTCGATTTAAATATAATTACTAAATTCAAGAAATCATACTGTTTGATGCAGTCACATAAGAGATAGGCTTTCAAAGATATGGAGATTGTTTCCACGAAATAAAAGAAAAACAGATGCAATTTTTCTAACGTTATTAAATGTTAACACGATCTGATACGAACAAAATGCATGTCGGGTGTAAAGCCTCTGAAATCTCTAAATTTGTGTGGTCGACAAAATGATTTTAAAAATTATTTTTTAAAAGATTTTATTGTTATTATTAATATTATAAAGCATTCCTTTAAATTATTAATAATTTAATTTTGGCATTTTGAGTTTAATAACCGTTAAAGTAGTATCACATTATAGTTATTTTATTTTGTACTATAAAAAGTACATATCTCATTAATAGGTTGTCAATATGGAATAAATATTGTAGTGGAATATAGATAGAATATTATTACAAAAACGTTACAGAAACAAAGTTTACAACAGTTGAAAATTATAAATATTATACTACAATGTATTTAAAGAATTTAAATGTATAGTAAATGAAAGTTGTTTGTAAACTGTTATTATATAAATGTAAACGTTAACATAAAATTCAGTTTTATATTTTGAATTTTCCAAAACATCACTGAAACACTTTCTAACGATAAAACCCTATTGTTTTTCAACTACGTCTATTAGTCCAGACTCTCTTTACATATATATTGTTCAATTTTTCAATCATTAATAAAATACTTATTATTCATCCATTTAAGTTCAAATACATTTCTTTAAACTTGTAGTGAATTACGATTGATGTTAATACATTTAAAAAGAAATAATAACTCATTATTCAAATCTAATTTATTAATTTTAGTTTTATATGGCATTAATACTTTTCACAAATGGTGCAAGGTATGCAATATAAATATTTCATCCTAATTGGTTTGAAGTAAGTGAGAACATATGATTTCATAACACAGCTGATTTTATGTTATAGGTTATGTGGTAGAGCAGCTGTTTTAACGCATAGGTTATGCTACTTTATTTATAATAATTGTAATTGCTTAGTAAAAAGTTACTAGAATAATGTTTTCCATTGTTAAATTTAGTAAAAATTTACTTAATTTTTTTATATATGACTTGTTTAATAAGTAAAAGAGTATTGAGTAGCAAAGATGATTGATATTTAAGCAGCCTAATTACAATCTAGCCACATTGATGACGCTCATTCCCACTAAGAAATAAGCCATTATATCCCTGCTTACTATGTAATTTGAAGAATCACGAAGTTCACAAAGTGTTATGCGTCTCCAAGTAACATTTGGTAATAATTGTTTATGGAACTGGAAACGTTTGCCTCTCTAATTTTCTGGAACGTGTTGTACAATGTAGTTATAGCATGAGTTTATTGTTAAAGGGGTTAATAGTTTTTCCTGATGTAGGGGTATTATTTTTTCATGTCAGTTTTAATCATACGTTTTTATAGTCGTGTTAATTTTATCACCTCATTCTTCGGATATCGCTGTTTGTATCACAGTCACGGTTTAGGCTCAAATTAATTACTTGAAATTCAGAGAAGAGTAATTTTATATATTTCCATAAATTTTTGATTCATCCAGACAACGATTGGTCTAGACAATACTCGTACAATTGTGAACAGGTTATGTTAACCAAACTTGGACCAACTAAGCCCTATTTACGGCGTTTTATTTTAGCAACTTTTAAGGTGTAACTCTGACATAAAGATAGAGACCTGGAAATCTGGGTCAGTGATGCCTAAGAAGATCAATGAATTATCAAGAGAATGATCTCAGGTTACTGAAGCCCAGGGATAAAGATTTTGTTTTTATTGTAACATATTTTCACATTCATTTTAATTTCCATCTACTATCTCACACTCTCCTCATATAGACCTTGTACAAATTTTCAGTCGATAATAAAAATACGTTTTTATTCATCCAATCAAGTTCTAAATTTTTTTTTAACCTATAGTGAATGACAATCGATGTTAATACAGGTTTTTGAAATATTTATTCAATAACTAAATTATAAAATTGGTATAATATAGCTGGATTCGAACCGTGAATCTTCATGTTCAAAGTCTAGCGCGCTTTGGCACTGCGCCAACTTTCCACTACCTAAAAATTAATTTCTCAAAGAAATATATGAATTTTTCTCCCCCATTTGGTTGTCGCCATGGTTACCACACCATATCATAAATAGTGCTCTAGGGTAACTAAAATTAATTTTATTTTGTTAACCTCAGTAGGAATTTACTGTAACATTTTTTTGTGATATAATATTTGTTTTATTATTTAATTTCTTGTAAACATTTTCTTACATCGAAATAAATATTGCTTATAAACAAAATTTAAGTGAATTTTTCTGTCTAGGTCAGCTCAGATTTTTAAACAGAATAAATAAAATATAATAAGTGGAGTCTGAGGTTTAGTTGGCCAAATTGCCCTCCTTAAAAAGCTTTTTCGCAACTATGGCTTTACCCTTTTCTCTTTTACATGATAAGGATGTAATAATTACACCCTTAGTATTTATAAATATTATACAAATATTGAATATAATTCTTTTTTAATCCCTTCAATTAGACATTTACATTGAATTTGAGTAAAGAGAAGTACTTTCAGACAAGTACTTAGGAAGGGTTACAGTACAAAACTCAACGAAAATACAAGAGAAACACAGCTCAACTACTTTGCCGGTCGGAACGCAATATACTTCACACATATTTAGACGAGTTGAAAGCAATAATCCATAGGGTTGGGTACTGTAATGAAAACCAATAAAATATTTAAGATTTGAAACTGGTGACTGGTGTAGTTTAATATTGTTACTGACTCCAACGATCTGTGACTAATGGTTCTACCGTCAAAAGGAACCGACTGTTGTCGCTGACAGGCTACAAAACTGTGTTCTCAGTATAAATTGTTTTGAGTTTCTCAGAGAAATAAATCATTTGATGTAGTTGTGTTTATGATTTTAAATTGTTTTCAGTTATTTGTTTTCTGACAACATTAAACGCTTCAACAATAGAAGTTCATTGACAAATAAGTGTGAATTTTGTGACCCCGATTCAAGGAGAGGCAAAAAGTGTGTAAACTTTAAATAATGGACAAGAGTGTGGCCATGATGATTGCGATCAAGCCGGCCAACATTGGTCTGAGACGTTCAGGCCAATGCCGTGAAAGGGAATCCACAATGACATGCTAAACATTGGAATTTTAAATTAGAAAGAACTATCACAAGAGACTAAAGATGGGTTCTTACTTGAACCCAGCGTTAAAATAATCAGTGTATGAATTGACGTAATTCGACATCACTAGTCAAATCTCAATAAAAGGTTATGGAAACAGTGTTATGTGAGAGACTTTTAGCTTAGGTTTTATTTAGTCAAGTTTATACAGCAAGGGACAAGAATATTTGCCTCCGCCTATTAAGTCCCTATGTCTAATCTTCGACGTTAAACCACAATAAAGAACATGGTCTTCCTACGACTGAAGGTTTGATGCTTATAGAAATAAAAAACAATTAAAAAACCAAGCCTATTAAACCCAAAAGTTGAGCAGGTATTTTGGATGGGAACACAAAGACCATCCACCGTCAAGCCCAGACTTAGAAAAGGACGATTTTCCCTTATTACATTTATTATTATTATTACTAAAACTCGGAGGGACCTTATCGGTGTAGAGCACTTAGCTGCAGCCTTTGTACTCTCTTCCCATTCATACCACAGGACTAGCTTAGTGGATACCTACCTCTTTGCAGAAATCAAGTACCCACCTGATGCTAAATCTTCTGATATCCTCTGGTGTACATACCTGCCAGCCAAACCACTTTCTCCTTGCAGCTCCCAAAGCAGGACACTCACAGAGTACATGGATTGGGCTTTCCTCTTGGTCCTCGTCGCATCTCTTGCACACAGGGGAATTAGATTTTCCAATTTTGCATTGGAACCCCCTCAGATTCCCAGCTCTACAGTAGCTCTGAGTTGATGTCTACTTAAGGAGAGTAGTACTTTGCCCCAAAAATCTTCTGAGTAACCCCACACTACCTTCGATTTGTTACACCCCAAGGTTACATTCCATTCTTCCCTGCACAACCTGTCTATATGTGCCGTGATCCTCTTGCGCCCCTCCTGAGGCGGCATGCCCACTGCCCTCAGCAACGGTCCTTGAGTTATACACCCTTGTTTTGCTAAGGCGCCAGCTCTCTCATTCCCTATCCAGCCAGAATGTCCTGGAATCCAGGTTAGGCTGAGTGAATTATACTTACTCAGCTCTGCTAGAGAAGCTATAGTCTCAGCCACCATCCTAGAGCTGGTACTAGCCTTACCTTAAGCCTTCAGAGCTGCCTGACTGACCGAGCAAATCCAGATGGTCTTGCCCCTCTTGCCAGACCCTATTATTTCCTCAGCACATAGTTTGATCGCGAGCACCTCCCCCTGGAAGACAGAGTTGTAGTCCTCTAGGCGATGACAAAATCTGTCTTGGTGTCTCGGTCCACTAAATCCTGCTCCCACTTCTTTTTTCATCTTGGACCCATCCGTGAACCAGATTTCACCATGTCTGGGTCTATACTATGGCCGCACATGGTGTGCCTCTCCTTGTAGTTGTTATGCCTCTAAGGAACAGCCCCTGCGCGCGGTCCAGCACTGAATTACTTGTTTTCTTCTGTGCCCTGTCCGCTAGACGATTGAGGCAAATATCAACCTCGGTACCACAACGGCAGAATAAATCCAGTTCATCTGACGTGGACCCAAACCCCATCTCGTGCCTATTGCTCCTCTGCATTGCCAGAACGTAGCTATGGCTTTTTTCACTTATCCTCCAAGTTCTCACGCCAGAGTAGCTTCCTATCCAGATTAACTCCCAGATATTTAGCGCTCTCAACGTAGATTATTTTGGTATTACCAACTTCCATCATCTCCAGCGATTTAGTTTTATATCGCCTAGTGAAGATGAGTGCCACAGATTTCTCTCCTTGAATGCATAGTGCATTCTCCCTGCACCATACTTCTGTTACCTTGAGTGCCTCTTGAAGCAGGTCTTTGAGGACCTCTTCAAATGGTCCCCTAACAAGGATAGCTATGTCATCCGCATATCCTACCACCTTGACACCCATTCCACTGAGCGTCCTTAGTAGGCCATCCACGATAAAGGCTCCACAGCAAAGGGGATAACACTCCACCCTGCGGGCAGCCCTCCGAGACCCTCTCATGTATCGTGAACCCCATCCAGGATGCAGTACTTATCTGGTTTTCCAAGGAACTCATAATCCAATTTATAATACCATCAGAAATCCCGTGACCCATAGCTGCTGTCTTAATGGCCAGTCTAGAGGTACTATTAAAAGCCCCCTCCACATCAAGAAAAGCCCCAATACATATCCCCTTGTTGTTGATCTGACCCTCAATAAAGTCCACAACCGACAACAGCGCAGTCTCTACTGACCTACCAGTTCGGTAGGCGTGTTGATCCTGATGAAGCGGATACTGCTTCAAAAGTCCCTCCTTCAAATAGTCGTCCACCAGCCTTTCCAATGTCTTTATCAAGAAAGATGTAAGGCTGATAGGTCTGAAGTCCTTTACCTCTGTGTAACCTTTCCTCCCCGGTTTGGGGATAAAGATAACTTTCGTTTTGAGCCACTGGTAACCCAAGGTAACACAGCCTCTGAGTAATTCTGTCAGTGGCCTTATTATTTCCTCCAAGCAATTTTTTAGTAGTGCTGGAGTAATATTATATAATCCAGGCGCTTTAAAAAGCTCAAAAGACAGAATCGCCTCTCTCACCTTTTGCGCTGAGATCACCTTGAGTCTGACATCCGCCTCCTCACCGAGGACTTAAAACCTTCCCAGTTTGTCCTTCTCTAGTTCATAAGCCACACCACATGGGGGACAACTCCCCTCATCGTAGCAGTGATGATCCGGTGATCAGACATGGAGGGCTCATCCGAAACCTGCCAGTCATGCACCCACCTTACCATTTGTCTATTACAGAAGGTGATATCTAGAACCTCCATTCTGTTTGAAGTGACAAATGTTGGCTCGGCACCTGTGTTTAAAACCACAAGGTTTTCTTCAATCAAGAAGGCTAGGAGCTCATCACCTCGCTCATTTGTGCCTGTGCTACCCCACACCTCATTATGAGCATTGGCATCACAGCCCACTAAGATTCCTATATTCCTCTCCCTGCAGTACCGAACTAACTTACGTAATTCTGCAGGGGGCGATTTTCTATTGTGGGCGCAGTAAGTGAAGGCCACGATGAACTCCCTGCTCACACTTACCTCGAGGCGCTTTTACTGTGGTGAAAGTTAATTTGCAGGATCATTGCTTGCGGGTCAGCCATATCCAACTGACCGCTACGCCTTCTCCTGATGCTCTCTCTCGCCCTTCTCTTCCGGGTCCGGTCCTTAGAGTTCCACTTAAAAGTGACCTCTGCAGTCCCCAGGAAGGCTTTCCCATCTCTTGCCTTTAATTGTCTGGCCGATGCCTCATCCAATCCTAGGCAGAGGAGGCTTGCAGGTTCCCGCTCAATGCACTGTAGGATCTTCCACTTCGAAGTGTCAATTTCTGGGTTTTGCATCCCCATGAGCTTGACCAACTGAGTGGCCTCCCTTTTTGGTGGTGGTACTAGCACCGTCACTTTTACGCTTTTGATCAGTTCATGAAGCAGGATTAGCCTTGCCTGAGTCCCGTCCTCGAGCTTAACTGACGGTACCACTTCTCTCAGCCATTTTTCCGATTCCTCCTCAGCACAAATAAATGCTGCGACTCCATCCCTTAGGTAAGTGTCTCTGAACCGCGGAACAAAACCTCCACTAGGAGTGTCCAGAATCCGGTCCATGACGGTGCCCTTAAGGTGGTCGAACGCCGCCATCTCCATCCTCACGCCTACACTATCCCCAAAGGTCACAAGAACCCTTGGTAGGTTAGCGGAGATCGACGAGAAAGACGGCTCTCCCGACCCAGCAGGCCTAGATCCTTGTCTATTCCTCTTGGCCTCCGACTCTAGAGTAGGATTATAAGTACTCCTTTCCTTCCTTTTCCTCTCTCTCTCTCTCTCTCTCTCTCTCTCTCTCTCTCTCTCTCTTGTCGAACTAAGGTCCTACCGGATCCACTGGCTTCCGGGACGACAGGGCGGATTCTAGCCCCAACCTCAGTCAAACCCTTCCGCTGCCTGGACCGGTGTTTCCCCAAAGGGGGTGGCGGTGGTTCTTTGCCCTCCGCCTCCGCCTTCTTTGCTTCCTCATGGTAGGAGAGCCAGAGTGCTTTCCTCCTTTGTGCCCCACTCATTCTTCCTGTTGGCTTCGCAACTGGATTTCCATCTGTCTCTACGGGGGCCGAAGCCACCTCCATAGGGACAGATTTGTCAGTAGGTTCTAAGCCGTGACCAGTTAAATTTATTTTTTTTTATCTCTGCCATGAGTGTTCCCACGAGCAGCTAGGGAAATAAAGGTCCGCCGCCGCAGAGCCCCGCTTACGGCGGTAAGGCGACGTAAGTACTCAGGGGTGGCGCCAGGTGCCCCTGAGGCTCCGTTAAAGACCCTCCTTACCATGAGGTCACGGATCATCTACATCGGCACGGATCGCATAACACCTTCAGATCGGGGGTGTATGTGCCCATCCAGACCACCAACCTGTAGGAGGGGTGCTTCTTGGTTGCCGCCCGCAACGGAAGGGCAGGGCGAAAGCCGGGCAGATAACAACCCGTCAAGTGCTAGGACTGGCCCTTTTTTTGAGCCGCCTCATGCACTCACACATTTGCCTGGACTTCCCGTTTATAGGGAGCCACATACGTACAGCTCTGCTGCACCCGTCCCAAGCCCGGATTAAGCCTCTCCACCACGTCAAGGTCATGCAGCCCATAGGAGAGCCCTTATTACATTACCTACAGAAGTTTCTTGATGGCAACCCCCTCGCTACAGATGAAAAGGCGAAAGTAGCAATTGAAGTCTGGCTATCTGAAAAGATGCCAGACCTCCATGGCGTATCATGCAGTTTGTAGAAAGTTTATATATATATATATATATATATATATATATATATATATATATATATATATATATATATAATATACATATACAAAATATTTTTAATATATAAATTATTTAATATATCTAATTATTTTATATAAATTAATTAGATATATAAATTATATGCATACATATTATATAGACTACAATGAAGTAAAAAAATCATGTTTGAACAATATGTAACGGTTAGTAAGAAGTGTAATTTAAGTGTTAATTATAAGTGTGATATAAATGTAGTCTGTAATTATAATCCATAATAGTTTTGTAAGAAATAGGCCTACTACCCTATTTTACGAATGTCTTTAATACATAAAAATAAACCTTTTAGAAATACAAACAAGATTCTATATAGTCTTTCAAAAGTAACTATTACTTAGAGATATGATGCTCATCAATCTAACGATTTGAACTGCTCATCAGTTCTCATAGTGAACTGTATGTAGCCATAGTATCCCTTGTAGGAAGAGGGACGAGGAAGATTTGGGGGAATAAATTTAAGCCGTAAAGAGGTACTCATCTGCTATAAAGGCAAAACCTAGGCTCAAATATTAAATGTCTCATCTCTGAGGTAGACCTAAAGGGGATATAGTGGGATGTATCTAACCAGAGTGCCCCTTGTAGGAAAAGGCATCGTATTGTCTTCATCTGGTATAGAGAAAAATCATAGATCTTGTTTACTAACTAATTCCTGAGCCAGATTTACTCTTGAGGGTCCATAGTGAACCCATATGGCTTCTTCTTGCTGCTAGAGGTTGAGCAGTAATTTTTTCTCGTAGCCATGGTCGTCTATCTGAAATGTAGGTGATTCTTACCGGTGGTGACAGAGAGATGTTTTCTGCGCCCGGAAAGCATAATAAACTTAGAAAGATTTAATAAAATAAAAGAACATAAAATTTCCTCAAGCGGAATATCTTTAAACATTAAAGTTTTCATTCAAAGCATTTATTATTCATGAATATAGGAACATTAAAGCCATATTTTACCGTGATCTAAATGAGAGAAAAATCCGCCTTACGTCTTTGCTTGGTTCAATAAAGCGTTCATAATTGTAAAACTGCATTTCATTGCCCATTATAGGGGTATTCCGCCTATTTAATAAATACCTGACTACTTTTATAAAACACATGAATTACAAACGATTTTAAGTATTTAAAGTTATAGGCAATTAAAGTGTATACAGTTGTAAGCGATTAGAGTATTTGCAGTTACAAGTGATTAGAGTATTTAAAGTTACAAGCGACTAAGGTATTTACAGTTACAGGTGATTAAAGTATTTACAGTTATAGACGATTAGAGTATTTACAGTTACAGGTGATTAGAGATTTACAGTTATAATCGATTAAAGTGTTTACAGTTACAGGCGATTGGAGTATTTACAGTTATAGGCGATTAGAGTATTTACAGTTACAGGTGATTAGAGTATTTACAATTAAAAGGGGTTATAGTATTTACAGTTACAGGCGATTGGAGTATTTACAGTTACAGGTGATTAGAGTATTTACAGTTACAGGTGATTAGAATATTTACAGCTACAAGTGATTAGAGAATTTACAGTTTCAGGGTATTAGAATATTTACAGCTACAAGTGACTAGAGTAGTCACAGTTATAGGCAATTGGAGTATTTACAGTTACAGGTGATTAGAGTATTTACAGTTACAGGTGATTAGAATATTTACAGCTACAAGTGACTAGAGTAGTCACAGTTATAGGCAATTGGAGTATTTACAGTTACAGGTGATTAGAGTATTTACAACAATAAGTCGTTATATTATTTACAGTTACAAGCGATTAGCATATTTATAATTACTTGCGATTAGAGTAATCACAGTTGTAAGTGCTTAGACTATTTATAGTTACAAGCGATTAAAGTATTTACAATAATACGTGATTAGAGTATTTAGAGTTGAAGGAGAAAAAAGTATTTATAATAATAAGTCTTTAGAGTATTTACAGTAATAAGCAATAAGTGCATTTACAGTTACAAGGAATTAGATTAAATTATTTATTTCAATAGTTGTTTACTTTATAATATATATAAATATGAATACATCTTAAAAGATTATGATTAATCTCTATATACTTTTGTTAAATAATGATTATATTTCAATTACTTTTATAAATGATTTCCGGCAGTTATCTTATATGACGTAACAGTTTAAATATTTTGAGACCAATCAAGAAAGTAGGTTTATAGTTCAACAAGTGACAAGCAACATTGTTTTGTAAATGAAACCGAACAATATCCGTGAAGATTTCGTGGTAGGATGGCATGATATACAGTGAGTATGCAGGAGAGGTGTAGTGGTGCACATTGAGTTCGAGCCTCACCCCGTCCCTCGCCGACATCCCTGAATCAATAACCTGTTGCTTACGGAACTGTGTATTTTTAGTTGCCAATCGTGATAATCCGACGAGACAAATTGCTCCGTCGACAACGTCAAGTGTTTAGATTTTTCTAGAATTTTCGATAACTTAAATTATGATAAAAAGCGTTTATTACAATAAATACAGACTTCTTAACTGTGTAAATTGTTTATTTTTATGTCCTGAATTAAAACTCATAGTTGGATTTGTATAACAAACTGTCATCTGTGGATAAACTACCATGGATAACCTACGGGTTACAAACCGGATTAAGGAAGTGACATGTTAATCCCCCGACAGGGAAGTCTGCCCTGAGGAGGTGTCGTTTAGGCAGTGTAGCTTATCACCTCTTATCCATCTTTTCCTTTTTGATCTTTTAGAAAGGTCTTACCAATAACCCAGAAATAGAGTACACACACACACACACACACACACACACACACACACACACACACACACACACACACACACAGAAAGAGACACACACAGATACACACTCAAGTAGGCGTACAACAGTAAGTATTCTATTTAAATAAGCCATAATTCTTTCCTTATTTCGTATACCTGGGATATTAAAATATAACTACCTCATTCCTACCTATATTTAATATTGTGTTCATGTCTTTATACATTCATCTCCATAAAAGTGAAATTAGAATTTAAACATTAAAAATGGGCAAACAATTATTTGTTTGGAATATATTTTGTTCTAGCGGTATAGTTAACACCCGTTGAAGAAGCGACATAGGACAAAATAAGAGAGTACCTCCGTTAGCGTTTAATACACGTTTTTGCTTACATTAATATTTTAAAAAATGTAGAAAATTAGTTCAAATGCAAGTTTTCTTGGAACGAAATATTTTTAAAATGTCAAAGACTAATCATGAAGACATTCTATTTGTCTTATTTATTGAGTGGAAGGATTCCTAAAATTATTCACTTTACATTCATGCAATTCTCTGGAAGCCAAAGATATGTTGCAAATAAGAAACCTATACTGTACACTTTACCAAGGCTGGAGATGTTGTCGAAATAGCAAATATACAAAGATCTAAAGATAGAGTCGGCTTATATTTCGTAACCAAACATAATAACACACTTTATTTGCGTTCCATATGCTTCCGTGATACAGCTCTAAGAAGGAAAACTTTTACATAAATTTGACACACATTTAAGTTCAAGAAGATGACAAGAATTTGACACACATTTATATACAAATTTTATTTTTTATAAAGTATTGCTTAGTATATTTTTGTAATTATCAGAAACGTATGTAGATACCACGAATGTTTGTTTTTCAGATGTGCTACTGAAACATACATTTTCAGCAATAACACAGGTGCGCCAGACTTGTGGTAAATCTAGATACATAACATCACAGCTAAAACATCTTCATTTATCAAGTAAATCTTCACTAATTATGAAACATCACGTTACGCTATGATGTATTATAAAAACCTGATAAGTATTCGGTTACAATACATTTAGCTAGTTAAAAAATGAAGTTTCCTACAGAGGGAAAGCATAACCATAAGGAGCGAGTGCCTTCGATTTTCCAACATAGTAGACTATCTTCTGAAGATCAACCAATCAACATACAGCCATCAATGGAAGTCAATCGACATAGGCGACAGGCTTACGTTGTTGAGCACCATTTTATTTTTATAACCAAACCTAACCTAACCTGATAGCCTGTGGATATATTATAGTATAGCCAGCAATGTAGTAGAATATAGTGTTGTTTTATTAGAAAACTCTGGGTTTGTTTATTATTTTGAGTGTTTTAATATCAATATCAATGTTCTGATTACGCTTTAGGGAGTTTAAACTTACCGTTAGTATACTTATATTAATTTATAACCAAATCTGATACCTTGTGTATATATTGTAGTACATCCAATAATGTAGAATACTGTTTTATTACAAACCTCACCTAACCGACCACTTTTTAACTACATAGATACCCATATAACGAGTATCTATATACATTGCAGTATAAATATTACACTGTTTTACAGTGGTTGTGGTGGCGTTTTACAACTAGATTTACAATTAACGAGACATCAAATTCCTATTTTTTTCTGATTTCATTTTTGAGCATTATATGTCAAAAATGAAACATATTACCAATCTTATTTTTTAAAGAATGAAAATCAATAGCAAAATATTTTTATAAGAGAATGGTTTTCAAATGCTTGCTTTTCTACCCTCCATTGGTCGTTACTTTGAGTGCTTCTTTGTATGCAATGATCGCTTTTCACTTTTCTTATACAATGGAAAAAATATTTTTATTCAATTATTTAATGCAAATTATTTAATTTTAATTTTGTTTGTTTTTATCTCATTTTTCTAGTGCAATAGGTACAGTAAGCATAAAAACATAGAACTTAATAGTGAAATATTTTTAAAAAATTACAATTGAAGCCATATTTTAGATGTGAAAACTTTTATAGCAACGCTTATAAAAACATATTGGATGGACATAGTCATACAATTTTGAGTTAGTATAATTTCCGTCCGATTAATGGCGTTAGTATAAGTTCTATGATGTTACGCTATGAGTCACCTAGAAGAGAATTAAGTAATAATATATTGCTTCATATATCAGCTCATTTTATGTTGAACGTTATGTTGTAAAACAACTGTTTTACATTATTTATTGTACATTGTTGAGGAAAAATGTTATTACTAAATATTTTTGATGAGCTAATAAAAATAAATTAGTTTATTTAAATTTTGATAAGCCTCAATACAAATATAGCGATAGTAATAAGTTATGTATTTTTAAACTAATTCTTGAAATGAAACATTCTTAGTCGCGTCTGATAAAAAATGTTTAGGTAATTTCTCACTAAGCAAAATTAAATGTTTTTCTCAGTTCCAAATTTCTGTAGATATAAAGGGCCACAACCTATTTTTTCTCACTGTTCTATTCTACGTGTTTACACATATGTAAGCTTACGTCGCTATAAACATATTACAGGTGTGACATATTCAATACACGTTCTCATGCGGTTTAATTTTATCTAGAACAGAAGCTAAACTGGATTTATACATTAATACTTGTGTAGTGCTACTACCTTTACAATTGTTATCAGAGGTTTATTATTTTAAAATTACTTTTTAATAATTGTTTGAAACAGAGTTCTGAACAAACGCAAAGGCCCGATCACGTGTGCTGTAAAATTCCTGGACCTATAGCAATGTAAATTTGCGAAAGATGTTTTTAATGCCTAACATATATAAAAAAACATATAGACTGGAAATTATTATGAATTTAATAAAGATTGAATGAGGCATTGACTTTGAAGGAAGACACAAGCTCAGCACTATCGTTTATTTTTCAGACACCAATTGTACGTTTTTATTGTAAAACTTTTATTAAGGAATAGAATTAAACGTTCGTAGTCGAACATAAATTATTCTTTCTTTGGAAATAGAAACTTGGAGCCACTGGGGTGAAAATTTTTAAATTATAAATAAATAAAAACTCCTAACCGCATAAACTTTTTATTTCAATTCTGATTTACATTTCAATTGGAAAGTAATCATCTTCAATTTCCTCTGAAGAAGATGGCTTTGCAATCGAAACATAAATCGATTTTAAATACAAAACGTTTATGTGGTTAAGAGGTGTTGTTTATTTATAATGTTTTTACTCTTTTACATAAACTGTTCAGATTATTCCGGTAGCCTATATCGATGACTCGGCGCTCCGTTTTATTTAATGAAGACCTTTATTTCCTCAACATCTTTATTTTGTAAGCTTTATTATTAAATAACTTTTAATTTTGTTTGTAAATTCTTAAAAAAAGTTTAAGACCCCAACTCTAAGATTAAGTTTTATAAAATGAATTTGTATTCATAAAGAACTTATGAAAAATCATTTTTTATATAGCTCCAACAAAAACAGTTCGCTGTCAGATGAGGCAGGTCGAAGAGACATAAGAAATGCTGCGATGTTTGCGAAAACTGTAATAAGTTGTCAGCAGCAGCCGGAGAGGTTAAAAATAATTGATGTTTGTATAATTTACGGCCGGCTTCTCTAAATTGTAGGTTTTTCATTCAACCTTCATTATGTCATGTATTAAAATTGTATGAAATTTCGATATCCCGGATTTCTACGGCTATTAGATAGATAAAAATCTCCAATAATATTACCTTACATTTTCAAATGTAATCATCACAAAGTTTAGAATTAAAAAAATATATATTAAATTATTACCAAAACGTATTTACATTTATAAAATCACTATTTAGTAAATAAGATTTATTACTGGTATAGGAATATATATATATATATATATATATATATATATATATATATATATATATATATATATATATATACCTTCACGGATGGAAAAATATGATGAATAGTTATAATCTGGAACATCCGTTCATTCTGCAGTGCATAAAGTCGCAATTCCGACGTTTCGCTAGAATCTCATCCAGTATTGACGAGGTGAACCCATCAACAGTTGAACAGTCTCGCTCTTCATCTGTTGTTAGGTTCACCTCGTTGTCAATGCTGGATGAGATTCTAGCGAAACGTCGGAACTGCGATTTTATGCACTACGGAATGAACGGATGTACTCCATATTATAGCTATTCATCGTCATCATATATATATATATATATATATATATATATATATATAAAGAATTACCGGTTCTAACTATTTCTTAAGTTTTAAAATATCTTTGGCCTTATTGTACAATTTATAATACCCCGTTGCTGATAGAAAAAAGTGACCCTAAACAATGAAAAGTATCTGACGTCCTGTATAAATGATAATTAATAAATTATTATATAATAACATATATAGGCCATCAGATTATATATTTTCATATAATTATATAATTTCAGGACTTCAATACACGCCACAATACTATAATAACTAATATTTATTTAATTCACTTCTTTTATCGACAACGTTTCGTCCATTCACAATAAACTTATGCTATTTCTAAGGAATAAATTAAAACACCTTGCACATAAAATACATTATAAAAGATGAATTAGTATGATTTATAATTACATGTTTTATGATGAATTGTATGTGTATATTGTTTGAATTTATGTTTTGCAATTGGTCAGATGATAATGGGGATGGCCGGAACGTCGACGATAAAAGGAGTGAATTAAATAAATAACCGAAATATATTCTTGCCCATTTTATTAGAGCCCTGAACTTATATTTTTATCAGGTAAAAAAACTCGAGAATTTCAGTAATAGGACAGAACTGAGGGTGCTTCAGATCGATAGAGGGAAGCTATTGTCCTGGCAAAAATCTGATCACTGAGTAATTTTCTGTCTCCATTGTATTCCGACTGTCATAACAGCTGAAATCTTTTCTTTGGGAGCAGATCTCTCATATTTCCAGGACACATTCAAGTTATAAATGTCTTTCTGCGAATTAGTTGCTTAGACCTGAGTATCGTATGAGTGGGCGTATTTTTTTTTTGTTTACTTAAAATAATTGTTTAAATTTGAAACATGAAAAGTAAAGCTACAGTTGGAATCATCTGGATTTCTCTGGTAAAATCGTAAGTAATTATTTAATGAGCTATGCAAAAACTATTAACTTAGTTTGCTGACGCGTTTCGAAACCGTCGTTTCATTGACCTACATTCAGGTTGTTGCTCAGCAATGAAACGACAGCTTCGAAACGGGTCAATATAGTAACTTTTCACTAAGTTCTTTAAATAATTACTTATGACATGTAAAGTGTAAAGGGAATATTTTATATAGTAAGATTTTAGTGAGATCTGAAAAAATGTTGTGAAACGTATATGCACTTTTTATTGAGAATGAACATATTGAAAATCTCTAAATGATCTCCTACTCATGCTATCCAATATATAACAGAAGAATAGCCTTCGAGTAAATTTTTAAATCTTTTAAATAAATGACAACCAAAGTAGACAAGAGTTATCGAATATCTCACATGCGTGGTTCTTAAAATATTTACATTAATATTTTTTTCATGTTGACAATATAAACGATCCAGGAAAAGAGATAGGTCAAAGGAAGGGTGCATTGCTACCTCGTCCATCCTGTATTGCCAGGGAATTTTTATCCCATTACATTTATTTTACCCACAAATCATTTTATCTCCCTAAAACTAAATCCCTCAGTGGATATTAGTCTACACGATTTTCCAATTTAAGCATACACAAAATAAACGTAAATATATTGCGATAAACAAATATAATATAATAAAAAGGTAAAAGTGGCCAACATTTCATATTTTATTTGTTTGTGGTGGAAATATTTCAGTCAAAAATCTTAAAGAAGTAAGAAATGCAAAGTAGATTTTAAAATAAATTTACAATACTAGTGTGTTTTAAAATAATATTACTACTTTATAATATGAAAAATTTTAATAATTTAATAATTAATAATTATAATATAATTATTTAAAAAATAAATGTAATATAAGCTTAATGGACATTTTACAAAACGAACGTACTTGTATGATTCTTCCCTTATCTCCCGATCCATTTTCTAAGCTCTTGTACTGAAACGCGTTTCCTCCAACCAACTCTCAATTCTCTCTCTGAACATCTCAGAGAATTTGAGTTTTATCTTTAGACATTTGCGTGCTTTTATTTTCTCTCTCTACCTCAAAATTATCTCTTTTTGCGTTTGTTAGAGCTTGCGTTTCCTCTCTGCACCTCCCAATGTTTTCTCTGTGGACCTTTGTGAATTTGAATTCGCGCCCTCCAACTCAAAATTCTCTCTCTGTTCACATGTGTGAGCTTTAGTTTCCTGTCTCCATCTCCCAATTCCCTCATTCATTGTTTGTTTGGTCTTGCGTTTTCTCGCCCTAAATCCTAATTTCTTCTCTGTGCACCTGTGTTTGCCTGGGTTTCTTCCCCTCCTAATTTTC
>JBAIZL010000004.1:115242231-115392231 GCA_036971475.1 Prosapia bicincta | reverse complement strand
TATGTTTCTTGTTATTTAAAAAGTATTACTTTCAATAAACGTTATTATAATATATTATTAAATTATATATAGAACCTGAAAAAAAATAGTATCTTATAATATTTAAAATAAAATATACAACATTGCCCTAATATTGATATAGTTATAGAATCAATATATTATAATATAAGTAAAATGGTTCTAAAACGCTAATGCTAAATTTACAGTGTTGCAAATCCTCTTTGAAAACATATTTCTCTTGAATGTTAAAAACTTTCATAATACAAAAAGTGTTTCCACTCGTTAATTACAACTTTGAAAATATTCTTCTCATTAAACCAAAACTTAACAAGAAATCCCTTACTTTTACATTTAATATCTTTTGTTGCCTTATTTACTTAACATCTTTTATTAAGAATTTCAACAACTTAATTTTAAACAAACGTGCTATAACGTTTTGTTAGATAAAGAAAGACTTTTAATTAAAAATATTTGTTTTTACTTAGTTATATCCTTATGTACATTTTGGGTGCAAAGCAATCGTCTTAAGAAGAACTGATTACAATAACTCCTCTGTATTTGTAATATATTATATTGTAATGTAAGACTCTGTCTAATCTGTTATTGCAATACATTCCTCAAAAAATGATTTCCTTGCCATCGAAACGTACATAAGAATTTAATTAAACAAAAAGTTTATTTGTAGTCAAGAAGATTTGTTTATTTAATATTAAAAACTGTATATATATGGTTCATCTTTCCATTGCTAATAATTACTTCCACTATCATACAGTCAGAGGTGTGTTATGGAAACAATGAATTTCAACTACCACTTGAACGAGTGGGTCCATATCTAGACGGATCATATCTAACAGAAACCAGCTCAACAGGAGCAGGAGTCTATTCAAGTCTGTTTGAAAAGTGCATGGCTGTCGGGAATATACTAGCAACTTCGACGGGGAAATATGCACCATCACGAAGCAGTCTCTTTCCTGCAGAGCCCGAGCACCACACTACGAGTCGTATTCTTCGTTGACTCCCAATCTGCCGTCCAAGCTCTCAGCAAGAACACGCCTACAGACTGTCGGAGAACCATGAACTGTCACGCTGCACTCGCTAGCTTGGTATTTTCTGGCTGGACCGTATGGCTCCAATGGATCCCGAGCCACATTGGCATAGTGGGAAATGAGAAGGCTGACGAGCTGGCAAAGCAGGGAGCCATGATGCCGCAACCCACGCAGGCTCAATCCCTGCGATCCGCCTGTAGCCACATTGATATCACAGTTTCACGCCAAACTACCGGGAAGTTAAAGAACGAAAACGAAGGAAGGAAGTGGGCGAGTCTAGCAACTGACGGAATACCACGTGACATTGAAAAACATGTATACATGGCCTTTTTCCGCTCTTTGACGGGGCACGACTACCTTTAAGCCCATCTACATAGAATCGCCCTAGCAGATGAAGACACCTACCCCCTGTGCCAAGTAGGAAGAGTGGACGGCGAATATCTCTTCCTACGTCCCCAACTACAGGCAACACCGCAGAATATAGTCAGTCTATATTGGGAGGCTCGACGTCGAATGGCAGAACAGCCACGGATAGGCGTTGGATAAAGTAAAGTAAAGTAAGTACTATCATACAGTAATTAATCATACTTTTGTTTCAATATTTCCGCATCTTCTGGTTTAATATTTTTCTCTTTTCCTATCGTAACCTACTAACATGTTTTCATTTTTTTATCAGTAGGGCCTATATTTAAGTTCCATTATTCACACACCCACATTTTAGGAGGGTCGGCATTGTTATTGTGGCAATATGTGGCTGTAAATGACATTTCTGGCTATTTATGACAACTTGTAGACACCAGAGTTGCCGTAGTCTTGTTGGACATTACTTGATTTACATACATATTAAAGAAATTTTTTTAAATGTGTTTATTGACTCTTTCTCTTGAATGAAGTTGTATCCATTTTGTTATTTTCTTTTTCGCTATTTTTCCACACTCCCACTAATAGAGAACCCATCAATCCCTTTACCTTATATGTTTACTTCTCTAACACCAGAATATAGAAGTAGGGCATTCGTAGGAATTAGGTCAACCTCAGGGAAGCAACCCTTTAAGTGTAAACACCCACGTAAGTTTATCCTAGTTTGCAGTGGAGTTCATCAGGGGGGATTTATATCTGTACTTTGTACTTGATTAGAGCTGATCATACTTCGCCTACATTTCCCACACCTTTTTACAAAAACTACACTGCTGTAGGATTGTAGTTACTACATTATCCATGAGCGCTGTTTGGCAGTCTATGTTTATATAATATAAGTTTTTATTGGAAAACAGTAACTGGTTGAATAAAATTATTTTCAATGCTCCACCGGAAAGTGAAAAGAAATCGACAGATGTCGTTCAGCAATAGTTTTCTAAATGAGTTTATGAGTGTTTCTTCCTTTACACACGTATGAGTTTTGTGTGTGTGTGAGAGAGAGAGAGAGAGAAAAGAGAGAGAGTGACTGAGAGAGAGTGAGTGACTGAGGGAGAGAGGGAGAGAGAGTGAGTGAGTGAGAGAGAGAGAGAGGGAGAGAGAGTGAGAGAGAGAGATACTACGTAAGAGCGTGCTTTCATCTTTAATGACTACGATACACTCCGTAACGTTATGTATTAAGAAAGAGCATTAATTTTGCTTGAGCCACCGAACGGAGAAAGCCATTAGCGGGTTACAACTTAAATGCATTTACGCTGAGTATGACTCAAAGCTTTACCTAACCTCTATAACTATTTAAAACGCCTTCAAATGCTACTGAAATCCGATTGCAACACATGCAATCGATATTGAAATCCGATTGCAACACACGCAAGTACCGTTTGGAGTGAAGCGATGTAAGTAGAAATAATATAAACATATTCCAATGGTACTTTAAATATACGTTCAGAATATACGTACCAAATGTTATTAAAGTAGCGGAAATTGTGGCTTACAAAAGGTTTCGCAACTAATTTAAAGCTAACGTATATAGAAAATTGGGATTAAAAGTTGCTCTTATTTGCTTATTACTTTATTCAATTCACTTAATCCTAAATGAATGAATTTGGTCTGAGAGACACGATAGAAGTTTTGTTGTGTTTGGTTGGCAACACTGATATAATCTGAGAGTCATATACATTCATGGTACCTTCCTCCCTATTCATATAGTGTAAAGTTTTACCATCAGTTACTCCTTATCCTTTGTGTAGTGCAATAGGCCTATATATCTGGATTTTTATGAAACCAATCGTGTCAGCCAGACCATGTTTTTACCACCAATTTACATGAATAGGCCATCGTAGTATCTGTTTACTTCACGACCAAGAATCTTATTCCTTTAAACGTCAATATTAGTTCCTAAAGTAACAAGACGTGTTCTATTTTTTGCATGTACCTACCTCTTAGAGAAAGGGCCCTTCCTCAAAAAGAAAGACGGTTGATGATGATTATCATTTTGATGTCCTTGTTTTTATTTAAAGGGTGCAGACGGTTTGAGCCTTCCTTATAGTGGTGAGAGAGAAACTTATTTTATATTTGAGAGAAATACAGGTATATAGTAATGAAGATTTCATATAGAATGAAAATATTGAACCAAGTAACAGGTTTCATTGTATATCTACCTTTGCTTGAAAGATGTTACACAATTAATCGTTATGAGTTTATAGAAAAAGTAGCTTTGGATTTTTAAAAAGCCGTAATTGAGAGAAAGAACCTTGCACTCAAGTCTCCTCCATGACCACTGAATTTTTAGGTAAGGAACAACTGAGAATCAACCACAAGCGGAATCTGAAATCGATGGAATGCGAAAAATCATCGATATCATATGTGCCCATACAAAAAAAATCGAATCACAAGCTTCATGTGGATCAAAAGCAGAAACCCTCTGTCTTAAGAATTCTTTCAAAATATGGGTCACTTGCTTGTGTACAGAAAATATGCGCTGAAGAGCATAAGGTTCAGGTTAATCGTATGGATTCGTTGTGTTTAATTTTTTTATGTTTATTTTTTAATGTTTTTGTGAAGTATGCTACTTTGTTTTTATGATTTTCTGTGATGTACATATAACTTCGTTGTCATAGCTTCATTCACTATATTTATTTTTACCAGATTATTTTTTAATATAATGTTTTAACAACACAATTCAGTGCATACTTTCTTTGCATCTTGTTCTTAGATTAAATATAATATAATATTCATCCCAGAAGAATTTATATTTAATCGCTGTCTACAAACATATTACTACCCCAAAATAATATAGAAAAACGATACAAAAGCAAGACATTATTATTTTTGTTTAAATATTCGTGTCTGTCAGACACTGATTAACTTTCACCGGGGAGGAACATCTTTACACACCAAGGGTTAAATTTCAAAACTTATGTTAGAATTGAGTTCAAGTAAAATTTTCTTATTCCGTACAATATGACTATAATCCTTGAAGATTAATACACAGCATTTAGAAATTAATTACCTATAATGAATGAGGGGAACTGGCAAATTACTTCCAGAAACGATCCCCCTTTATCCACTTTAAGTCTATATAAGTTCTTTGAAGACAAGGTCAGACAAGCTAAACTCAATCACTTCCATCGTTCTCCAAATACAGTCGACCGGTTTGATTTGTGTGACGTCGCCTTCTTCCTTCTCTCTGTATATTTATTACCCAATACTTTACCAGTTTAGGGATTTTCACCCCTTTTCCGCTTATTCGTGGCTTTTCACTTTAGATTTTCTTTTATATACAAAATAAGGTATTTTAAAGATGTATAAAAACGCGTTATACAAATTTAAAATAAGTATACATTGATTACATAATTAAGAATATCGATAAGTTATCAATGAAGAGAAACTGGATAATATACATGCTAATTTTTTATGTGACCTAATAGGAATTTTAGTACGGGGTTTTACATTATATAGTAAAATAACATTGACAAAATAATCCCATCGTTCAAACATATACAATTTTGAAAAAGTAAGGAAAAATAAATAATAAATTTTTTTTTAATTTGTAAAATACTGAAAATTTTAGGAAATAATGTGAAAATCTTTAAAATATTTTATCAAACTTAGGAGGAAATATTCTAAACAGATTTGTATATTTTTCATTAAGTTTTTGACAGAAAAATTTACCAAACATTTCATTCTGTAATAAAACATGAAATTCGCCAAACATAATTATGTCCTGAAAGAAGGAATTGTTACACGTTTAATACGAATCGATCCTTTCAGTTTTATAATAAAGGGATATTCAAATGCTTTTATTTCTATGGTCTATAAGGTTAACTAACATTAAAGCTATATTGTTGAGTAACATTGAGTCAACATTGTTTATTATCATTAAAACCAACAAAATGTAGTCGAGTAATAATCGGGATTATTAGATTAATATAATTAAACCGCAAACTTGTAGATTGCAAAGACTTTTTCCAAACTCTTGTTTTCATTCCATAAAGGATTTAATTCTCGAAACTTATATAGTACTTTTGTTCATTTAAGGTACACGCTGAGAATAAAATCGTAAAATTTCAAAGTTTTAACCGAGCTTGATGGTTTAGGTTTTATAAAACGATTGCCTCGGGACCTACAGTCGGACGGACGGACGGACGGACGGACGGACTACTCTCGCGAGATTGTATAAGACTGGTAGCTTTTGCCCAAAGACAACAAAAAGAAAAAAAGTAAAAGCTCTAGTTTATGCAACCGGATGCTTCACCACGTTCACAGAACAATACAATTTGGGGAGTTCATTCTCTTTATTCGCTATTCTAGTCGCTCACTTTTTTAATCTTATTTACGCGAGTAATGATTATTTTTGAAAATCAAGTGTTTTCGTTATTCACTATCGAAGGAAACCAACCAAGTCTTGCAGCTTGCTGTGTTATTAATGATTGTCAAGGTTAGACGTTACTTAGTTTTGAGTGATCATCGTATTCTAAAAGCAACTGAATCAATCTGGAAGTGTCTCGCTAGAGGGTGCCAGTAACAAGGCCTGGTCATGTTTCTTGAGGCTTTAAGCCGAATTTTAAAAAAAATACCTCTCCACACAGCATACTTTCTAAAGGTGTGGTTTTTTAACAATGCTAATTTTAAAAATATTTAACTAAGTGAATACGAAATTGCTTCCTTGCTGATGCGTTTCAAAATATTTGTTCCTATTACGGAGCTAACCCTCTACTGGCGGCATCGGTTAGGTGTAAAGGCTGTAACGGGAATGGATTTATAACTGTGGAATGGGGTGGATTGTCTTGGTTGTGTGTCATATAATAACAAGGCTGTTGGCTTCAAAGTGTGTGTGTTTTCTTTATCTGTTGCTTAGTGTTTGTATATTTCGTACTTTTCTAAGGATGTTAGTTTTTTACTTTGTTTAATGTGTGTAGAACATTTAAATTAGTGTGTGTGTCGGTGTTTGTGTGTGTGTATGTGTGTTGGGTGTTTTTTTAGGTGTTTTGCGTAGCTGGATTTAGAGTTTGATTGTTTTTTTGGGGGGTAATGTGTTCTTCGAAGCGTGTATAGAATGACCTGTCGGTTTGGCCGATGTAATAGCTGGGACAATCGTTAGAAGTTAATTTGTAAATACCTGAGAGTTTGTATTTGTCAGTTTCTTTTTGAAAAGGTTGTATGCGCTGTCTTAAAGTGTTTGTTGTTTTGTAGGATATTTGGTAATGGAGTTTTTGAATGTAGATGCTATTTTGTGTGCGTTTTTGTTGTGGTAGGTGAGGGATATGTATTTTGTTTTTTTTTGTGTGGTTTGTCTGGATGGCCGTTTGATGGTGGTTATGTTTAATTTTCCTGAGTATGTTGTCTATGAGTGTGTGTCGGTAGCAGTTTTGTAGAGCGATGTTTTTTATGGTATTACGTTCTTCGTCGTAGTCTTACTGTAGCATTGGTATATTGATTAGGTGGTGTAACATATGATTAAATGCAGCGGGTTTGTGTAGTTTGGAGTGATTAGATATATTATGTATGACAATATCGGTAGTTGTTGATTTTATGTATATTTTGAAATTATGTCTGGTGTTCTGTTTGGGGATGGTAAGTTCTAGAAAGTTTATTTTATTGTTTTCTTCCAATTCGAGGGTAAATGTGAGGTTTTGGTGTATGGTATTAATGTAATTGTGTAGTTGTTTGAATTGCCGTTTGTTGCGTTGTATAATATTAAAATGTCATCTACTTATCTATGGTAATAAATTATTTTATGTGTGTGATTATTGTTCTGTAGAGTGTATTGTTGTTCGATATGATGTAGGAATATTTCCGCTAGGATGCCTGAGATGGGGGAATATATATATATATATATATATATATATATATATATATATATATATATATATATATAATGTGTGAATGTTTGCATGTGTGTGTGTGTGTGTGTGTGTGTGTGTGTGTGTATTTAAAGGTAGTTTGTACATTATCACTCACTATGGTAGTTACTATGCACTGATGGAGGTTCTCCAAAACACGTTGTTAAAAGTTAGTATGATAGTATTATGAATGCCCGAAAATCATGATACTTGACATATTACTAAATAAATATATAGTATATATACGCACCTTCTCACACGAACATTGACTAATCACTGCAAAATCAATGTTGTTTAAAAACGGTTGGCAGTGTACAAAGCGCCTAAAGATATGAATAATATGCCAAAATAAAGACGTAAGACGGTGTATCTGTTGTCAGCGCATGTATTCAGTGGCATTGATTCCTTACTTAACAACTCTACCGAAATGTCCTTAATTATTAACCTTGGATAGTCACCTCTCCGAATGTATATCTATTGCACGCTCGGCTCTTTCCAAGTTTTCTCGGCAGTCGGCATCGGTCACGTATATTATTATCTAGTGGAAGTATTTTATGTAAAAGTAGGGACTCTATAATTCCACTTAAAATAACGCTCCTCGTCATTAGAAAATTTGCAGTTTTTTAGCATCTAAATCAACAAAAGGATAAAGGTTTTTTTAAAGCTAAACTCTTTCATAAAAATTTAATAATGAAAAGATTATTTAAATTTATTCCATCTTAGTCCAACAAGTACTTTAAAACAAACTAAATGAGAATTATGCAACCCCAACTTTTCAAAACAAAAATCCTTGGAAGTGAATACAGTTTCTCACAAAGAGAATCGGCGAAGAGAAGATTTGCACCACTTGAAACAAAAGAGGTCCACACAAGGATAAAAGTCGATAAGAGATTTGTCATTAAAATCTGCTAAAAAGGGACGTTTGGAAAATTCAGGCCTGATTACAGATACTGGTCTGATACTGCAATCCAAATGTTTGCTTGATTAAATCCAAGAATCGAGTTCATGTAGAATTAAAGTATAAAAATCATTTTAATTTCGTTCAGTAATTAGTTTTAAAATCTAATTTAAAAAAAAGTCTTTTATAATTATTCATAGTTTACAATTTAATTTAAATATAAAATTAGTTGAACATATGGCAATAGCATTCGTTATTAGGGTAGGGCAGAGTAATCATTACTAGTTTTTGTAATGTAATGAAGGATTGCCGACCGACGAGTCCTCTGTGTTTGAAATGATTAGAGGAATGTAGCATGCTTTGCAACTAATTCCTTTATAAATATAAAGGAATATACTTTATAAATATTACACTTGACGAAGAAATCTTCAAAAAGTAATTTAACAATGAGAATTAATATTCGCTTTTAAATACTTAGATAACCTGAATTTTATTTATAAAACAAATCGAGAAATTTTGGCGATTCACGAACAATGTAAATAAAATTGATTGTAAAATGAAAGGAAGGGACGAAATCGGTTATAACTCGGTCTGAACCAATGTACCAAATTTAACTCGTTCGAATCAAACTTAGACCGAATGTAATGTTTTCAGTTAACGGACGAAATATTAAGAAATCGATTAGATCCTCGGTTTCCAATCGACTCCAATCACGGCATCAAAAGCATGTCTATTTAGGTGAAACGGTCAAGATTTTTCAGCTATGGATACTTCCCTCTCCTCCAACCCCTATTCCACACTCACCGCTACGAGGGTGTGGCGGATGGGCTTTGGCTCCGGTAGCGTGGAAGTTAACCTCAGGAAAACTGTCTTGCATACGTGAGTAATTGTTGGTCCTCTTCGGAAGTACAGACGTTCCTAGCTCTACCTGATTTCTGTGTAATTTTATATGAAACCTTCACACAATCATGTCCTGGTATAATGAATAAAATTGCTCGATAATAGATGAATGTAAATAGAGGTATTTGTAAAAAAAAAAAAACACTATTCTATTCTGGAAAAAAAATTTAAATAATAATTTTCAATAAAATATAAAAACAAAAAAGAGCCAGTTCGTTGAAAGGATTAAGTTTTCCGATTTAAATACGGTATTTATATTTGACACACATTATCTCCCCCCCCCGCCTAGTCCCTCTCTCTCTCTCTCTCTCTCTCTCTCTCTCTATATATATATATATATATATATATATATATATATATATAAATATATATATATATATATATATATATATATATATATATATATATATATATATATTAGTGTGAGTGTGTATGTGTAAGTTTTTGTTTGTTTTTATGTGTATGTTCGTTTCCATATTCGAGTGTCCGTCTGTAAGAGCACGTTAGAGTGTACTTTTTTAATTGTACATTTGAGCCAAAAACTCTCATGGGCTATTAAAATAGGTTATTAATAGTATTAAAATTTATAAAGCCAAAACCCAGAAATGAAATTATAATTTTCGATTTCACGCTTCGCCGTCGACATTATATCCACAATTTATTACGCTTATGTGAGTTTTATCGCTGGAGTGAAGTAGTTGAATGAGTTTCAGGTTTGTTCAAGACTCTTAACCAACGTATAGGGTTCAAGTGAATGATTATTAAAATGTTACTGGCAATTTGATTTATATGTTGTTATTCCAGTTTTGTATAAGAGACCTTGAATATTGAATCCATTTCAGAAATTTTGATGGTGTTACAATTGTTTTTTTTATTATATGAAAGTGAAATAACTCAAATACCTTGAAATATGAAATACATTTTTAAAATGATATAATTTGAAATTTAAACCTTTACTAAATTACCGTAAATTTTAAAGCGGTGTTGGGGGAGTTTCCATTGCAGGAACTGGCGCAGTACCTCCCTGCGTTTATTCCAAACTAATTATAAAGGTTTGAGTTAATTGCAAGCAGAGAACTCCACTAATTACGCCTAAAAATAAACCGCCCTGTCCGTACAGTCAAGGCTATAGTGTGCTTCAAAGACAATGGATGATTAATGCCGAGGTTAACGCCGCGTTAAATTTAATATTTTATACTCTTTTTCATTTTTAATAATGGAAAAATTATATGAAAATGGCAAATATGTTTAAGAAATACATTAAGATCCAAACGGAATTTTAAGAATACTCTTTATATTTTTGTATTAGTTATTTATTATATGTTTGCATTGGGTTTATTATATTTTGTTTAGATAACTTTTGTATGTTTACTGTATGTTTTATGTAACATTTAATTGCTTTCTCGTTTGTTTTTCTGTTAATTCTGCAAATAACAGAAATAATCCCAAATAACGTTTGAGCTGTGTAATATCACAGAAAGCCAATCACTGCAATACGATGGTAAGCCACTCACTGTATTGTTAGGATTATCCATTCACTGTACTACTATAATAAGCCATTCACTGTAACGCAGTTGTTAAGATATGCTTTTCAATGCTGTGGTAAGACATTGATTTTAATGTGATGGTATCAAAATGACTTACTTACAATGGTAAGCCATTCATTGGAAAGCGATTAGAAAATTACCATTTTCTTGGAAAACAAAACACACATATCATAATATATTTCTGTATATTACACATCATTTCGTTTTTCAATGAATTTAAAATCCAATTTTATGCAAAATTTTTAAAAAAACATACAAAGTACAAATAAATAACATAAAAAACGCTCATAAAAGTCAAAAAATTTAATGTCCTTAAAGTTTGTATTGAATTTGGCAAAAGCATGGAAAATATTTAATATAGTTTTACTAACACATTTTGCTTTAAAATATGCAAGATCAGCCGCAATTCGAGTTGTATAAAATATTATTAAAACACCTAATACGGTTTTACATGCTAGGTTTACTTTATGAACAGTTTATTTACCAATTCACTATGTGAAGGTAGAACTACAGAGGGCACTAACGAAATATAAAGCCAAAACTTTATCCGTTAAAATCCGTCCAAAACTTTATATTAATTACAATATTCTAAGGCTGTCAAATCCGAATTGTTTTTAGAAAAGGGGACATATTCTGTAAAGAAACCGTACAGTGAAGAGAAATAGCAGTTGAGCATTGTGTTCATTGGGTATAAATCTCAATGTTTTGTATCCATCTCAAGTAAATATATGGCCTGCACCGCTAACTCAACTATTCGTCCATGCATGTGAGTTATCAAACCTCCTTATACAGTCACCGTTTTAGTAACGATATTAAAATTATATATTTAGAGAAATTATTTTTTATAATTACATGTATTGGCGTTAGGCTTTGGAATGAGATCTTTAATTGGGTTAAACCTTACTACAGAGGTGGAATATTGCTTTACATGAACATATTTGCAATGTCTGACTGATACTGAATACATAGCATCATCTATCGTTGGTAAAACTTTCAATGTTCTTAACATACTCAAGCCTAGATGATACAATGGCTGTGTAAAATCAAAAGCTACATACAAATTATATAAACGTATTGAACGTTATTGTTGTAATATATAATCATATTGTAATACGTCATTGTAGTATACACTACTTATTGTAATATGTCATTGTAGTACATAGATGGTATTGTAATACATATTTATATTATGAAATAGTATAGTAATACGTTATAGTAGTACATAAACGTCTTTGTAATTAGTCATTTTAGTATACAAACGATGTTGTAATAAGTTAATATAGTATATAAAAGTTGTTACAATAAGTTACTGTAAACGTTGTTGCAATAGGTTACTTTAGTATATAAACGTTGTGTGCAATATGTTACTGTAGTATATAAACGTTGTTGCAATAAGTTACTGTAGTATATAAACGTTGTTGCAATAAGTTACTGTAGTATATAAACGTTGTTGCAATAATTTACTGCAGTATATAAACGTTGTTGCAATAGGTTACTGTAGTATATAAACGTTGTCACAATAAGTTACTGTAGTATATAAACGTTGTTGCAATAGGTTACTGTAGTATATAAACGTTGTTGTAATAAGTTACTGTGTTATATAAACGTTGTTGTAATAAGTTACTGTAGTATATAAACGTTGTTGTAATAGGTTACTGTAGTAAATAAACGTTGTTGCAATAGGTTACTGTAGTATATAAACGTTGTTGCAATAAGTTACTGTAGTATATAAACGTTGTTGTAATAAGTGACTGTGGTATATAAACGTTGTTGCAATAAGTTACTGTAGTATATAAACATTGTTGCAATAAGTTACTGTAGTATATAAAAGTTGTTGCAATAAGTTACTGTAGTACTTAAACGTCTTTGTATTACGTCATTGTAGTATATAAACGTCATTCTAATACGTTATAGTCGTACGTAAACGTTTTTGTAATCCGTCATTGTAGTTTATAAAATTTATTTCAATGCGTAATTTTAGTACATAAACCTGTTTATGATTATAGTACATAAACGATAGCGTAATACGTCATTGTATTACATAAACGTGGTTGTAATAAGTAACTATAGTTTTTAAACTTAATTGTAATATGGCATTGTAGTATATATGCGTTATTGTAAATACGTTGGAAAAAGTAACAAAAACTATATGACATAAAGACCTAGGGTCATCTTAAAATTTGTTAATATCATTAGAACTTGATAACAATGAAAAAAAATACATTTATGTCATTAAAGAAAATTATAATTAATAAAAAACAAAAACATTCAAAAGCTTTAAACAACAAAATATGGGAAAAAGATTAATATGAATACAAAAAAAGACATTAAGAAAATGAACTAAATAATTTAAAGAAAAATGTTGTATTACAATGAAAATATTGGAAAGAACCCCAATATCACAAAAATAATATAATATAACAAATAAAACAAGTTACTCAAGATTAATCCCTTATGTACATTACGATGGCCATTGTCATCATATGTTATCTTACAAAATTACAATCTAGCAAACAATTTAGTAACAAGACCCTCTGATGATGATGATGCCATTGTCTTCGAACTGTACATAAGGGTTTAATCTTGACTAGCTTGTTTTATTTGTTATTTTTTATTATTTTTGTGATATTGGGTTCTTTCCAATATTTTCATTGTAATATATTGTACCACTGTGCTCTTGATATTGTATAAAAATGTAATAAAAATATGTTATGTCTTTTAGATATTTTGAAAATCGGAAAATAAAATAAATCTTCTTAATTCAAAGTTATTACCGCAACCATATGATTTAGGTATTTTCGTATAGTATTTCCCTGCCGTGCTTAACATTGCCATATTCAGAGTGGTTGACACGTCTCGGATAACTTTCATCCATCGTATATTCGTAACATATCACTAATATATATTATGCTCTGAAAGATGAAAGTTGTCCAACAACTAAGAATTAGTCAATGCAAAAAGACATAGCAGATAGACATCATACTGAATATAAGTTTTTCTAACCAGTCAAAAGGAAAAGTTATTGTAATAAGAGATTTTTAGGTTTTCTCATTCCAAACGTTAAGGTAAGAAGGAAGTCGTAAACACCTAACTCTATACGAGTCGATCGTCGTCTCTGATTGGTTGTGGGGTAAATATCGTCTGACGTGTTCTAACACATCAAAGTGAAACGGCATACATTAATTGTAACGTGTGCTCTATAGAGTCGATACTGTGGTGGATCTCAGTTAGGCAACAGAATTCATGCGCACAGGTGGAATATTCTATGGAAACGCAAATTACTATTTTCTCGTTGATGCAATGCGAAGAGAACATTCTCAAGAATACAAAATATCAGTATTTAATCTCAGTTTATGATTATTATTCACAACAGGTGTTTCTTTCTTATAAAATGGTATAATAGAACTCCGGTTATCCGAATCAATTTGTATCTGACCCTTTCGGATTTACAAAAATTCGGTAATTGAATGATCAGAAAAAAGTTAATTTCATCTGACGACTCTATAAACCTTAAAGTGAAAGGATATACTTTTTCCTATTAATCATATTTACATTCGCAGAGATTATTGTTAAATAAAAGCGGTGGACTTGCGAGTCAGGTACAACTATTTATTTATACAGGCAACGTTTCAATAACGGGTGCATTATCGTCTTCAGGCCTACAACACATAAGCACACAATTAAAAGGAACAACAATAATAACACAGTTCACAAATAACCACAGCACAATGAAATTTATATAATTATAAAACAATACATAAATCACTAAAATGGGTAAAGTCAGAAAGAAAATTTAAAAAAAAACATTAATTACATATTTAATTGTATAAGAAACATGAAAACCCCTTAACGACTACTAGGTCTACAGGTAAAAAGACTCCCAAGTCAGGAATAAACTACATGTATAGATTTACTATACACAAATTAAATAAATTTAACATTACAAAACAACCTGCCAAATCTCAATGAACCTAATCAAAATTTGGTAATTGGATTTTCGAAAAAAGAGTGAACTTCAAGTGATGATGACTATAGGCTATGTAGCTTTAAAATGTAAGGAAATACTTTTTTCATAGTTTTGTATTTTTACAAGAATCATACCCGACATCGAGTTTTCAATAGTACATTGTTAAAAAAAAAACAATTTAAAAACTGCTTCTTCCAATTCATTGTTTTTTGCTACCTTCATTGATTTTCTAGAACTTTCATCTTTATTTGCATACGCTGACACGAAGTTTAAAAGTGTGAGTTCACTCCTTTTAAAGTCTGAAATCGTCGATTCTTCAACAGCCAAGTAACTCTTTTATCGGATTGATCTATAGTTAGTTTATCAGCTAACTATAAGAGCATACGTTTTCTTCTAGTAGTCATTGTGGACGACAAAACGCACTCACAAACAAAACAATGGGCCTATGAGAAAAAGTACCACGCACGGCCACCTAGCGACGGACTATGACGGTGACTCAACATCCAAATAATGTTGGTGCTGTGCCTATACTAGTTTTGCAGAGAAATTGCCGATAGCACGTGTAGACAGAATCATTATTTTGTAAATCGCTGAAGGTTTTCGTCTTAATTTTTCTTCTCAAAATCTAAAAATGATTCGGATAATCAGTGATTCAAATAGTCAGAGTTCGGATAGTTTGAGTTCTACTGTATACGAATCGTTCTTGGGTCGATGAGTGGATAGAAAAGAATTCATTTGTGTTATTCCGCACAGATTGAGTAACCAGCATAATAATACATCATAACCTCAAATCCGCATGTTTTTAAACATATTATTTATTCAATTAGAAGAATTTATTAAATGTCTTGGATAAAATGAAAATGACTTTTTCCAAGATTCATAGCTTTGTTTGAAAACCAGAACAAAAATAACCGTTACAATAATTGGACACTACAAATTGTATTCTTTTTTTATAACATTGCTTTATTGCTACTTTCAATAAGGGGATGAATGTGTATAAAATTATAAGAATATGAATTCAAAATTTCTAATCGGAAATGTGGTGAAGAACCATGGTCCGTGTTTGCAGAGTTGGATATTTGAAGAACACATACCCTATCAATCCCTTTACATCGTCTTTGAGGAGGAAGAATAACGCAAGTTACGACATAAAGAAGCGATGGTTGAATGTGTAGGAAAAACTACTCTTTCGCAGCTGTGTAACCGGAAGTACATCATCCCTCTACTGAAATCAGGGATTTCTGACTCGATAAACATTATTGTTTGTAAATACTAAATTCAAAACAAGAAACAAGCTTTTGTTAGTAAATATAACCGTTTAAAACTATATTTTAATGTAAAACGTATACCATTGATAAACGTCATTATTTCTAATCATTATATTGTAATCGATACTCTGCACAGCATCGTTTGCAAATATTACTCAGTAAATAGTATTTCCAATTCCATAGTCAGTAAACTACACCAACTGTAAATAACATGTTATAAATGTTATAAAAAGCACTCCGACGGAAAATATCATTTGCAATTATCATTAAATAGTATCGATTGTGAATATTATTATAATATTAAACCTTCGACAAACATCCTTGTAAACAGCGTATTGTAAACACCAAGTTTTAAAAATTTATTTTGTAATCAAAATTTCAAAAATCAAAAACAATATTAACCAAAAGTACAAAAAATATCATTTTTGTAAATATTATTTTGTAAACAAAAATTTTCATATTTAAAATAAAATTTTAAAAGTAAATTACTTGAAGAAAATGTAAATTATCAAAATATAAAATGAATAACTTTTTTGAAAAATCACTACTCAAAAGAATTGAATCTTAAAATTATTTTATTATTTCAATTAACCTGTAAAGTGGTTTAAAGAATGAGAAAGCAAACCACTAAAGTTTTTTTTAATAGGTGAAAAAACGCAAGACTGAAACATTTATTTATTTTTTCTTTTTTTTAGAAAATTTCCTTTTATAGAGGAAAATTCTGTTGAAAACTGTGTTGTACTTATATTGCATAATCTACGCCGTGCTGAAAATGTATGCTCTTTTATCTTACTGTACAGTAGGTCGAGAATTAAAAGGGAGGGATTTCAAAGGACAGGGTAACCTACTACATGTACGTGCATGAAGCATTATTTCAATCAATTTCAATCCCTTGACAAGCAGACTTTGTTCCTGTATATTTTATTGGAAATTTGTAAAACGTGATTAAATCATATGAAAAAAGCACCTCGCTACTCAGACGTTAAAATCGGTTTCCTAAGATTATGACTTGCGCTTTATAGCATACGTAATTTTAATATATTTAAAAAAAATAATAATAAGTTTGGCTGTACTACCCACGGTTTGGATCACTGAAATAAATAAATAATGAATAAAACATAAAATGAATATAGATAAATATAAATAAAAAACATAATGTAGGACATTAAAAAATGAGTGCTTTTTCATCTCTGTTATAATTATTATTATTTGCTTCTGTATTTGATTTTTGTTGAATGTAATCTTTATTAAAATATATTTTTGTAGTGATCACTTTGACCTGTCACAAACTAGAGTCGAAATAAGAGGAATTTATTTTATTAAATTGTCCTTTCATTTTAAATCCTTTTAGTTTTACATTCGTTTATCGGATAAAATTCATTTACACTTTTAAAATTGTTATCCTATAGATAAAAGAGTTAAAAGAGGTATACAGGTATTTTATTTTGTTACAGTCTAAGGAATTATTATATAATATTTGTTTTAAAAATGAAACATACGTAGTTGTATAAAGTGTTCCAAAATGGTGGCTTGTTTATACAACAGCTCCAATACAGGTTTGTTCGCAGCAATAAAATTCTTAAAGTCATGTCAATATTATTTTAAAGGACCAAAAGTACGAAGAGCTGTTAAGAAGAACTGTTAAATATCTCAGAAAATATATATATAATCTTAAAACATTTTTGAATAGGGTTGGAGTATAAAACTCCCCCGACTGGACGTTTGGAAGAATCAAAGGCCTACGTGGGCACCATATATATATATATATATATATATATATATATATATATATATATATATATTATATATATATATATATATATATATATACATATATATATATATATTTCATACATATAAAAATATGTTTGTAACATACTATATATTCAATATTTATAATAATATATATTATTTTATAATATAATTAAATATATATAAAAGATAAAAGCCTTATTCTTGTATATTAATTAATACAAACAAAAATATTTTTTGTATGCAAAATTGTTCAAAGATGTTCGATAACAAACATTGTCAGGTTAATGAAGAACAACAGCACTTTGTCCAGTTAAACACCGATGCTAGCCAAGACTCGCCTGTTTTTGGTTTATGACTAAATGTGAGAAGTTCCCATACATTAAGTTTCCCAACAGTAGACGAGAATAATGGCATGTTTCCTGATTAAAACATGCTCGGGGCACCCGCTTGTCCTATGTAACGGAAATGCACAATGCCACAGCACTTGGATACTCAGTGATGCGAAATTCCGCTGCATTCCTAGTTTAGTCTTCATCTCAACAAGTAGTTTCTCCTTAATACAAAGCAACAGCTCACACCGACGTATTAAAAGCCGAACTACCCCCACTACCCTCGCAACTACTTGTTGGTCTCTCGTTTTATAGCTTCTGTAAACACGCAAGTCGCAATCAAGTTGTTTCCTTAGTCCGTTATCTTTATTTCTTCCGCCCACTTGACCTTTTGTCGGTTTCTATTTAACTCTCTAACTTGAAAAATATTGTTCACTTTAACTAAAAAACATGAAAATCGGCGAGTTTAAATCTAGCTACTGGCATATGTATAGAATCAGGGGATTATAGAATATTTGTGTACATAATAATAAATAGGTGACCCAAAAGGAATGTTTTTTTTTCAAAAAATATCATACCTTATTTTAGCCACTATCATTGTAAGTATCCTGCATTGAAAACAATTTGACAATATTATAAAATCCTATAAAGTGACGATTATAAAAATATATATTATGTATGAAAGCTTTTATTAGTAGAAAAGCTGAATTTCCTCATGAACAATTTAAGAAGTTTAATTATTAATTGGTAACTTAACAAACAATTGGTTTTGAGACCTAAAGATACTATAAAGATACAAAATAAGGTGAGGCCAAGTATTAACTTATTCTAGTAATAAAAGACAGAATGTATCGTATCTAGAACATGTTACAATAGATATTATTTTAACGTAACGCTTTGCGTACTACGTTAGTAGAATAAATTATAAGGGTTGAATAATTATTGTTAGTGATAGTGACTGTGATGGACTTCTGATTATGGTAACGAGTGCATTCAGATGCGAAGGTGTAAACGAGTGGGAAAGAGAACTGAAAACTTTGTGTAGGAGTAAATCAAGCGAGAGGCAGTCCTGAGGATTCGAGAGCGGGATGCAAAATTCGAATGTTATAAAACTAGCTTTCAAAGTCCTTAGGACTGTGAGGGGTGAATAAAAAACACTATAATATTAAGACTTAAAACGTTTGGTATAGAGGCCTAGTAATGTGAAGGTAAATACAAAACTGTAATGTTATGGCTTGAACGAGTGATAAAGCGGCATGGTAATGCGAAGGTGAATACAAAACTGTAATGTTATGGCTCGAAACGAGTGATAAAGCGGCCTGGTAATGTGAAGGTAAATACAAAACTGTAATGTTATGGACTAAAACGAGTGATAAAGCGGCCTGGTAATGCGAAGGTGAATACAAAACTGTAATTTTATGGCTTGAAACGAGCGATAAAGCGGCCTGGTAATCTGAAGGTAAATACAAAACTGTAATGTTATGGACTAAAACGAGTGATAAAGAGGCCTGATAATGCAAGGGTGAATAAAAAACTTAAATGTTTTGGCCTAAGACGACCTATAAAGAGGCCTGGTAATGCGAAGGTGAATACAAAACTGACATTTATTGACTTAAAACGAGTGATAAACCGGTCTGGTAATGAGAAGGTGAATACAAAACTGTAATGTTATGGCTTAAAACGAGCGACCAAGAGGCCTGGTAATGCGTGAATGAATACAAAACTGTAATTATATGGCTTAAAATTACCACGAAAGAGTCCGGAGTATATCCTTACGGGTGTAAGGATGCGTGGAACCTAACATAACTTAAGCGATTCTGTAAAGACTATTGTTCTATTATCAATAAATCTTCTTGAACTTATAAAGATATCTTTGTCAGCGTAATCCAAACAATCCAATCAATCAACAGAGAAACAAAGGTCCTGGAGCTTTTCTTTGATCACATAGTGAGACATTCGTTTTAAATTTGTGTTGTTTTAGTTATGAGAGGTAAACAGGATAAATCAATCGATTGCTTACTAATTTTTTATACTTTTATCAAAACGTATCGATTAAAATCATATTTTACATTTCAGTATTTCACCATTACATTATATACTATCACTATATATAGACCAGAGACCGTAAGGGTCTACATTTATCTAATATCAGAATAAGATTTTTCACTAAAGAAACCTTAAGAGCTAAAGTTATTTAAGTAATTAGAGAATGTATTAATTATAATAATAAATGAAGGTTTGGATTTTATTAAAACAAAAGTTACAAAACAATAGATTAATCTGTATTTGATAACTACTTGCAATATTTAACTGAAATATAAAAGAGTTTGTAAATTTAAGGAGTTAATGTGTTTGTTTAGTTATCCTAACACACTGAAATTGAATATTTAAATTCCTAGAACAATAAATTAACATATTTATTTGTAGATTATATTTGTAAATAAACGTTACTTTAAAGTAAAATAATTTTACAAGACGAACGAAGCTTTCAGGCACTATGATCCAAGTAATGGAGTTTATACTTGGATCTATTTTAAAGCACACACACACACACACACACACACACACACACATATATATATATATATATATATATATATATATATATATATATATACTATAATATCTATTCTTGTGTATTAATAAAGAAAAAGGCAACTTAAAAATACAAGAATAATTTATTGAATGTACAATTCAAAGCTTTTCTTTCGTTGGCAAACAGTACCAACATCAGGAATATTAAAGAATTGTTTAGTATTCCTGATGATGTCGGTACTGTTTGCCAACGAACAGCTTTGAATTGTACACTCAATAAATTATTCTTGTATTTGTAAATTATCTTACTACATATATATATATATATATATATATATATATATATATATATATATATATACACTTTATTTACTTTATACGTGTTTGTAAGTAATGAACATCAAACAATATAATCATTACACGATATCAAGAGCACAGTGGTACAATATATTACAATGAAAATATTGGAAAGAACCCCAATACCACCAAAAATAATCAAAAATAACAAATAAAACAAGTTACTTAAGATTACACCCTTATGTACATTTCGATGACCATATCATCATCATCATCATCATCAGAGGGTCTTATTACAAAGTTACACTCTAGCAATCAAGAAGTTACAAACTAGAATCATAGTTTGTACATAAGGGTTTAATCTTAAGTAACTTGTTTTATTTGCTATTTTTTATTATTTTTTGTGGTATTGGGATTCTTTCCAATATTTTAATTGTAATATAATCATTGATAGAGTCAAAATAATATATAAAAACGATCCAAATATGCATTAAATACTTGGAACATATTGCCTGAAAGCTTCATTTAGCCATTAATTGTTATTGCTATCTTTGCAACTGATGTTTTAGACAGATTTCAACGTCTTTAGATTAACATGAAAGGGCGCGGAGCTTATGGATCATAGAATCAATGAAACATAACATCGCAAAGAATGGAAACGGATTCATTGTTCCCTCCTGATGTACCTTACAATGGTAAGCTTATTTATCTTCCGATGATTATTAAAGGACCGTTTCGGTCAATTATCGATTATCTACATAGGCTCTGCAGTTATAATTCATTGGTTCTGCATTTCCGGTTTGTGTCATACCGTCCAAGATGTTTCTTATATTCGGTTCTAATAGAGATAAATTTAATCTGAAGGATTTTAGCCCCTTTTGGAATTGAACTAAAATTTTATATGTAAAACATATTTTTTCCGCTGAACGCAAAGGATCTTGCAAGGCCAGCGCAGTCACTGAAAACAGGGAGGAAAACAATCAATAGCCTTTTTTGGAAGGGGTGAAAATAATTAATCTCTTGTTCATTAACGTTGGGGGATAGTTCTTAACATTATTTTATCGTTATTATTTATAGAAAATTACACCTATTTCTAGAAGAGCGTGAACATTTTAAAACTTACAATGATATAGAACGTGCTACACATATATTCCAACTTGAATTTCTAAAGTATTGTTGTTCACTTTTGAACTTAACTTGTTGTTTAGTAGTCTGTGTTGAGTTAAAACCATATTTTAGAATAAGAATCGACATATCTTCAATGGTACTGAGCTATATATATATATACATATACATATACTTTTAAGACACTCTCTTTAAATGCTTTCAATAAAACGTGGCCTTTTTCCTACACCACTCTTAGTTTCTCTTATACCATCGACGTACGAGACGAGCATCCTTCATTTCCAAACTCACTTTCTTCGTCTCATTAACGACATGTTTCAGAACGAATTTACATAATACGATAAAGCGACTCGTTCCAAGAACCTTTTATTGTTTAAATACTGAAGACCGTAAATATTTTAGATGATCTTTACTTGCGGTTTCATTAAAGGTTATTTAGAATTATTTTGCGTGGCTCGAATATCTGGCATTTTCTATAAAAAAGAAGTTTCCACATAACCCTCTTAGACTTTGCTCTCCCTTTGAGTACTGATGTGCCCCCCTACAATATTGGGGGCAAATACAAATGTTACAACCACAACATCATACAAAAGTTGGTTAGGTTATGTTGGCTGAATATGGTTATTAAATTAAACTTTATATAGTTTTATAGACAGCTTTTAATATTAAAGGACATAACCTTACATTGAACATATTATTATCAGTATGTCTTCATTTCCCTTTGAAATCAATTAATCATGAAACTACATACAGACGTATAAAAGATAAACTGTGTCATGTAGTATCAGCGACTTTTAGGAAATGAAATAAAAATTTTGTTCCACAATCAGGAACATACGATAAAATAGAAATAAAACTGGGAACTTACGTTGTAACTATATAGTAGTGACAGCTAAATTTGATTTAAGACAAGTTTTAGAGTGCTTTGCTTCAGTACAACAGCTCCGGTTCATATCTGTCATCCCTTGTTTACTTTAGCTTAACACCATAAAACCCAGCAAAACAATATTTCTAATCTTATTTTAGATTAACACCATAAAACCTCAACAAAACAATATCTAATCTTATTTTAGATTAACACCATAAAATCTCAACAAAACAATATCTAATCTTGTTTTAGCCTAACACCATAAAACCCAACAAAACAATGCTCAATCCTTGTTGGCTTATCAACATAAATCCTAACTAAACAATATCCAATCTAATTTTAGTTTATCACCATAAACCTCAACAAAACAATACCCAATCATATTTTAGCGTATCATTATAAGACCCAACAAAACAAAACCCAATCTTAAATTATCTTATCGCTATAAAAAACAACTAAACAATACCTAATCTTATTTTAGCTTATCGCCATAAATCCTAACTAAACAATATCCAATCCAATTTTAGTTTATTATCATAAACTTTAACAAAACAACCCAATCTTACTTTAACTTATCACCATAAACCTCAACAAAACAATATCCAATCTTATTTTATCTCAATACCATAAAACCCAATTAAGCAATGCCCAATCTTATTTTAGCTTATCACCATAAAACCCAACTAAACAATATCCAATCCAATTTTAGTTTATTACCATAAACCTTAACAAAACAACCCAATCTTACTTTAACTTATCACCATAAACCTCAACAAAACAATATCCAATCTTATTTTATCTCAATACCATAAAACCCAACTAAGCAATGCCCAATCTTATTTTAGCTTATCACCATAAAACCCAACTAAACAATATCCAATATAATTTTAGCTTATCACCATAAACCTCAACAAAACAATACCCAATATAATTTTAGCTTATCACCATAAACCTCAACAAAACAATACCCGATCTTATTTTATCCTATCGCTATAAAACCCAACAAAGCATTACCAAATCTTATTTTATCTTATCGCCATAAAACAACCCAACTAAACAATATCCAATCTTAATTCAGCTTATAACCATAGAAAATTACAAAACAATATCCGATCTTATTTGAACTTATCACCGTGATGCCTAACTAAACAATATCCAATCTTATTTTTGCTTGTCACCATATACCTCAACAAAACAATGTACAAACTTTTTTATCTTATTACCATAAAACCCAACTAAACAATATCCAGTCTTATTATAGCTTATCACCATAAATCCTAACTAAACAATATCCAATCTAAGTTTAGTTTATCACCATAAATCTCAAGAAAAATACCCAATCTCACTTTAACTTATCACCATAAACCTCAACAAAACAATATCCAGTCTCATTTTATCTTATCGCTATAAAACAAAACAAAAGATTACCCAATCTTATTTTATCCAATGTCATAAATTCAACTAAACAATATTCCATCTTATTTTTGCTTGTCTCAATAAACTCAAACTAAACAATATAAATCTTGTTTTAGCTCATCATAATGAAGCCTAACTAAACAATATCCAATCTTATTTTTGCTTGTCACCATAAAGCCAAACTAATTAATATAAATCTTGTTTTAGCTTATTACCATAAAGCCTAACTAAACAATATCCAATCTTATTTTTGCTTGTCACCAAAAACCCAAACTAAACAATATAAATCTTGTTTTAGGTTATTACCATAAAGCTTAACTAATCAATATCGAATCTTATTTCTGCTTGTCACCATAAACCTAAACCAAACAATATATATCTTGTTTTAGTTTTATCACCATGAAACCTAATTAAACAATAAGTAGTATTATTACTTTACGGCTTACGTTTCCACAATTGTAAATTAGAACAATTGTTCTTTTGTTGCCATTTCAATTCTCGAAACTTTAAAACTGTCGATATACTGTGGGCGTTTGTATAAACTGCGATAAACCTCTAATCGAAACTTACTTAGTGCTTCCTTTATCGTCGTCGATATAATTTGAGTATTGCTATAAATAGTTGCAAATAGTTTACTTAAAAATTAGGTACAGTTTTAAGTCCGTTTGTACAAATCTTGACTATTACCTTGCGTTCCCTCCCACTATTGGTGGCTATCTTCATAGGCCTCCTGGGTAGCCTGAGGCGAGGAAGGTGCAACCACAACAGTGTGACTATAAGATCAGTCAGTATTACCACTTATAAATGAAAGGTAAAAAAGGATTTTTAATTTAAATAGTATTAAAGAAAGTAGAAAAAATCCCTGATGTAAAATAACGGAGAATCATTGCCTTATTTGTGCAGGTTCTCCTACTCGAAAAAGTAGAGTCTCTAACCATAAATCCTTTATCCGTTACAATTCCCCTGTTCGAAGAAAGGGTAGGAGTTATCCTAAGACTGCACGAAATAATTTACGATTCTCTTGTTGTGGTAATTGAGAAAACTATAACATGTCTCGTTGAAGAGTTTATTAATATTATTAATAATAATTATATAATTATAATATTATTATTAATACACTACGCCGATAATACAATGTTAGTGGACAACGTGGAATACTTAGATAACTAACGTAGTCTTTGTAATAAATAGGATTTCAAGTTGAACATTAAAACAACAAGAATAATGATAACAACATCGAAGACAAACATTCATGTTAATATAGTAACGTAAAATTTAAAAAATCACAACATACAAATATTTAGGAGCAAGAATACCAAATCCAATGAGAAAACAAGGAAAACTAAAGGAAGAATAGCAATGGAAAAACAATCGTTTATTAATATAAAAACGTTCATGTGCTAGGCACATTAACCTATTTTTGAAAAGGCGGATGTAACGTTAAGTTTTCTTCGTATTAGACGGTTTGAAATAGTTCGTACACATTAAAACGGAGACATATTAATAGCGAAAAGGTTGGTTATGTGTTGCTACAATGGAGAGAGAGAAAAAATGTGTTACTAAAATTGGAATATAATATTAGTTAATAAATAATGAAAGACTTACATTGTTAATTAATAATGAATATCCGGGTCTTATGATGGCTGTAAAATACTTATTACGTAGGCCTGCAGTTAAAGAAATAGTCAGGAATAAGAGTAGGCCTAGTAAGTAGGACGTAAAGGTTTTGGGGGAGAAATTTCAACGTATGTTGGTTATGTTCTTCAATGGATTTTTCCAGAGCTATGATTAGATTAGTTGTGTTTCCCAACTTTTCTTATTACATTCAAATGAAAGAAGCACCGGACTGTACGTACCCATACCTCTGTTGGCGCAAATTTCGTCAAAGCCTTGAAACAATTGTTAAAGTCCTATTGGGTATTCTAAACAAATTATAGAAAATTTTGATACGTTTGCAAACACAATTTGCACTATTTAATAAAAAAGCGGTATTATTACAGCTACTCAATTCGAATAAATTTTATTGTGTGTTCAACAAAATCACCAAAAATGAGTTAATTATTTATTGGAATTATATTAAATAACTGAAATTAATTTTATAACTAGGGATAGATTGAAAACTACGGGGAGAGGCAACAAATAGCTTTGGCACGCTCCTATTATTATGTAGACATTTAGTTGATAGAAATATCTTGGGCAAGAGAATTATTGAACCCAAGAGACTTTTCTGGCTGAAAACTTGAAGGAAGTGGTATAACTGTAGTTCAATAAAATTTTCAGAGCTATGTTTATCAGGGGTAAAGCATCTATACACAAAATATTCGTATATTCATAATTTGTAATTTAGAAGAGCCTGCTTACACACATTCGGTTGTCATAGCAACCACAGTACAATGTGTGTAAGTAGTGGTGAATTGTTGGGGGCTGACGAATATTTAAACCTGCTCTTATAAGTCCTAATTAGTATTAGTGTATATTTAAAAGCCATTTTGTTAACATAGATTTTGAGGAGCCTAAAAACTACGCAAACGTTTCGTATATACGTAATATGTAATTTGTAAAAATATGTGACGTATAAAATGTAAAGGAAAATAGGACGATTATCAAAAATATTTATTTATTATTACATTGAATTTTATTTGTTGCATATAAAACTGGTATCTCCGGTGCACAAGAGTAGAGATAATTTTCAAAATACTTTGCATGTTAGCGTTGAAGCTGCTACACCAGGACGCTAACAAGATGAGGCGGCTACTTGACCGGTAAGGGCCACTCGACATGCTTCTCTTTGCAGTCCCTAATCAGATTACATTTCCATCTACTGATGCCTTCTTGATTACTTACATTGATTTCATTCGTATCAAGCGATTGATGAATATAACGATATTTAACTGTCTAGAAGAATCATTAAAAAAAATTAAAATTTTTGTTTTTAATAACCTAATAAAATTATATTATTTGTTTATGTAACTGATATTAACTATTCCCAATAAAAGCAGTCTGGTTTTATTAACCAGATTTGTATAACACGGATTAAATGGGGATTGAGGGGTCATCTGCTTTAGGCTGGGTTTTTAAGAAATAAAACATGTAAACGAAATAAAATAAGTATTGAAAATTGACGAAGAAAACACAAACAGATGTTACTGAGTGTTTTAGTTAATATTTTTTTAAAACAAAATGAATCGACAACTTGTATTAATATTGTTTTCTTACCTTTTTTAGTAGCGTTATATTTATTTTATACTTTTTTTTTGTTTTCTAGTGAGAAAAGTCTTACCATGAAAATTAATTTCATCGTTTAATACTAAAGCAGAAAAGTCAAAACAAGAACTAATGTTTGACTTAGTTTTAATCAAAATTGAAATTTAAAAATTAAAAACAAAATATAGCTGTGAATTGAGTAAAAAATATCTTAATGAAGTCATACTTTCATTATACATACTTTATATTTTTTATTTGTTCATAAATATACTTTATTTTATATTTGTTCATGAATATTCCATACTCAATGGAAAAAATATGGACTGAAAATTCTGAATTTAATTGGCATTAAAGAGTGTCAATTAACCTATATTAAAGCTACATATCTATAACTTTATTAAAGACTTATATTAAAATATAATGATCTAAATAGGTACAATAAAGTGCTACAGCCTACTCAGGCTCTCTAGATAATATTCTCTTATAGTGACATAATATTTATCCTAAAAGGGAAATATTTATTGCTTTAAAAGGAGATAACAAGTATTGATTAAAGAAAACCGTAAATCGTGAAGTCGACGACGATCCAAATTGAGTTTGATTTAAGCAATTGACAAAACTCGCGTCGGATATTTTAAATAAATTAGGACTCTTTATAGATAGAACTCTTTCAATACTAAAACTCATACATAATTCCAATTATGTATATTGTATACAATTCTCATACATATGTGTTGTGGTCTTAAAGTGGTCAGTCATAAGGACTGCTCAAGAATCATAGAAAATATTGAAAATATAAAAATGAATGAACTAAAGACATAAAACACCTACCTATAAGATAAAAAGGTACATCAAGTGTATAGGACTGGAAGTCTTAAGTAAATCTACTCTCTGTCGGGGATTTAAAGAGGTGTAACTGTTTCGCTCTATCTCAAGTAGATGTGTTAGTATGGTAGATTATACACCCTTATCGAAAGAATGATAGAAAAGTTAGGCGGCATAGGTAGGACTAAAAAGGTTATTATTAACCCTGTTCCAAGTAACAGGGGATTATTATGCCCTTCCCTTAGTAGCTAATTCCTTATTTACGGGTAGAGAAACCTCAAGATCACCATAAGGGTACTTTTTTTAAAGTACCCAACTCTGCACATGTCATGCTTTGGTCAAGTCCTATGTCCTGCACCACAGTGGTTAGGGATGTTTAGTCATTTGGATAACTGTGAGTGAAATGGGAGAGTACAATCAAGGCAGCCTCAAACTTAATGTCATAGGAAGGTTTTTACTCGTTCAAGAGTGACATTACCTTAACTGCGAACCACGCAAATTCGAAACTGTATAAAATTTTGTTTGTGCATTCCAGTACACACTGTATATTCTAATTCAATTATATATAGTTCGGAATAAAAATTATTATTGTATTTCTTGTGTATTTTTTGTTTAAGAAAATATTTTCAACAAACCATTTCTGCCGGGAAGTTTCTATAGCTATAGTTAGCCCCAACCTTTATATGGTTATAAGCCGATAGTTAACGCCATTTAGACACCATTTATACCCATGCGGGGCGAGCTTAGCAGTTTTTAACACTTTGTTGTTTACATAACTACTACGTTTATGATTGGTTTATAGTTTCATTCTTCTTAGCTATATTCTATCTTTAAATGTCTACGCAAATAAACATTTCTCATACACAACGCATTGTTGCCTCACGTCACAGTGCTTGAATTTGGACGTTTGTGTATTTACATTCTTTGTGTGGCCGCAGAATGGAATTCAATACAACCCACGGGTTTCAGAATGTTCAGTGTATTACATGCGTCTGCTGTGTTTCCCTAGTGCGGGTAAAAATCGTGCTTTTGTATATGCGAAATTATATTGGTTTTGTGTCCACGTTCCATTCAAAGGTAAATCTCCTGAGCTATGCTAAAATATTGCACAATGTCTTAAAATCAATTTTATTCCTGTTGATTTCTATGTATGTGTATGATAGCCTATATTATCGAAGATTGTCTTATCTTTTAAAACTTAAACCGTTATAAAATTAATAAAAAATTAATTTATATATTTGTGTGTGTGTGTGTGTGTGTGCGCGCGCGCGCGCGCGCGTTTGTGTGTGTGTGTATGTGTGTGTGTGTGTGTGTGTGTGTGTGTGTGTGTGTGTGTGTGTGTGTGTGTGTGTGTGTGTGTGTGTGTGTGTATCCATATATATATAATCCTCTTTAATCGAAGTAAAATGGTTTCATCAACCAGAGCTTGGAACAAACAGCAGTAAAATTGATACAAAAACGTTGTAAAATATGAGTGAGACAAGAAACCTTTTGAGATGTGCCTTATGTCCTAAGGGATTGAGTTGAAAAAAATATGCATACGATATTATGGGGATGACCGCTTTTAAGAAATATAAAATAGTTAATCTTTAAAAAATTCTAGTTAGCACAGTCGTGACATAGACCCAGTCTGATATTTAATTTCTTGGAATAAACACCACCCAAACTCTATTAAAATACCTACTCCCAACATAAGTAAAGACATAACACACATTTAAGTAGATTACTAAAGTGGATAGCTTCATTACCTACCTTTGAATCCAATTGCTATCTCCTTGCTAGTTATAATATCCCCCAATTAGCTAACGTAAGTGGCAAATGATCCTCCTTACTCCTACCGAAGTCTTTATTAAAGGCTGTAAAAAAATGTAAGACCTTCCGGAATTACCATGATAGGGGTCTAGTATGTTTATGCAGCCCTCTAGGCGGAGTCAATATTTCCTCTTTTTAACACATAAAAGGGAGTTTTTAGTCCAGACCTCAATCCTTCCCACATCTGTAATCAGTTTTACACCCTTTAAGGGCGACAATGATAAGATTTACTAATCGTTGTAAATCGCAAAAGCTAACATTTTCATCTGTGATTAATTATAACCGTTTTACTTAGAAGTATAATATTTTGATCACCCTATGCTTGTCACAATCTGTGGTAATTCATTTTAATTACCGTCAGTTTTCACCGTATTAGTACCGGCTGTAGTACAGCAATGCGTACTGAAAACGGACGATCTTCGAAGTGCATAGTTTGCAGTATATTGCACTAAATATATACGTCACTTCTGCGCTTCCACTTTGGCTTAGTGCCAGGTTTTCCCTTTCCTTTAAATTCAAAATCATATCTTCAATCAGTAACTTCTAAATATCCATTATTGAAAGGCATATTCTGATTAACTAACAAATTATTTTGTAATGGAAATATTGGAAATAACCCCAATACCACAAAAATAACAAATAATACAAGCTACTTAAGATTAAACCCTTGTGTACATTTCGATGACCATGTCATCATCATTAGAGGGTCTTATAACAAGATACAATCTGGCAAAGTTACTCTAGAACTCACTCTGGTTTGTAACTTCTTGTTTGTCATGATGATGACATGGTCATCGAAATGTACCTAAGGGTTTTATTTTTAGGAAACTTATTTTTTGTCATATTGTGGTTTTTTCCAATATTTTCATTGTAATATATTGTACCACTGTGCTCCTAATATTGTAAATTATTCTGTAATCATAATCCTGGTAATTACATCTCGTCATAACATCTCATATAAAAGATCTTTTGAGGGCCAATTCACGTACATAATCCAGTGATTGGCGTGTAAATGTATCTAGCTATAACCTACAAAGGCTTCCATTAAGTTTGTTATAACCCATATAGTTTTATAGGCTATTAGGATAATTTCATAGATTCGACGATGAAAAGTCATATAAGTCATTTTAATGTCTGAAACGTTTTAGTAAAAAATGTAAAATCGCTTTGAAAATTTAAGAATAATAGAAGGGTTGAAAGTAAATCACACTCGGCAGGGCTGCAACTAATCGCCAATTATTCTTTCAATAACCAAATGCGTGGATTCTTGAAGTTGTCCGCCAGATCATTAAATCATCAGTAGAAGCCTAAAATAACCTTATTAATGTTTGTCTCAGGGTAATGTTTGGCCAAAATTGTTATTAAATGTTTGTTCTAAATTGATTGAGTATGACGTGAATTTTAGTTTGAAATATTTATTGAAATGTTTTATTGTATTGATCAGATTATATCGGACCCGCTGTTCGTATCTTCTTTACACGCACATCAAAGCACAAAGTTAGTCTCAAAGCCGCTTACGGGGGGGGGGGGGGGGTGCTGTGGTTAGATTTAGGGTTTCAATAGCTCTAACACTGCACATTAAAAGCATTACATAGTCGAATTTAATTAACTGAATCTGAATATATATATATATATATATATATATATATATATATATTAGTGTGTGTGTGTGTGTGTGTGTCTGTGTATGTGTTACTATATACGCTTTGATTGTGACGATTACTAAAAAAGTAAACAGGTTAAGGATTGTCTGTAGGCACTTTGTAGATATCTATAAAATTATTTAGTGCAACGTTTCGGCTAATTTGTTGTCTTTATCAAGCCTGCAGTGCTATGAAACACAAAGTCCTTACATTTAATGTTCAAGTGAGTAATATGAGGTGACAAAATATCAAACCCTTGCACTTTACCAAGAACACAACCAAGGACACTTCGATATCCAACCGGCTTATCATCTATTCAATAATTTTCTGGAGTGCTCAAATAAATATGAATAGCAATAAATTTTTAAAAAATTAATAAATTTATTAAAAAAACAAAAACATTACATTCAAAATAACCTAAATTACCTCAAAATAGCACGTACAAAATGGTTGAAAGAATACTGTACGAAAGAAGCGAGGTTGTATTTTATTAGGGCAATGTAGAAAATATCGTACATTTCTTGCAAACTCTCAACTCTTAAATTCTCTCCTAAATACTCTAAATATTATAGAGTGTAATCTCAATGCTATACACACTCACAAAACATTTCAATGTGGAAGTATACACGACTACAAAATCTCAATCCTTCGCCGAGGACTACTAGTCGGATATACACAACTATATAACCTCAATCTTTTACGGAAGACTACTAGGAGGTTATAAACAACTACAAGATCTCAATCCTTCGTGGAAGAGAACTAAGCGTATACACACGACTACAAAATCTCAATCCTTCGCCGAGGACTACTAGTCGGATATACACAACTATATAACCTCAATCTTTTACGGAAGACTACTAGGAGGTTACAAACAACTACAAGATCTCAATCCTTCGTGGAAGAGAACTAAGCGTATACACACGACTACAATATATCAATCCTTCGTAGAAGTATATACGACTACAAAATCTCAATCCTTCGCCGAGGACTACTAGTCGGATATACACAACTGTATAACCTCAATCTTTTACGGAAGACTACTAGGAGGTTATAAACAACTACAGGATCTCAATCCTTCGTGGAAGAGAACTAAGCGTATACACACGACTACAAAATCTCAATCCTTCGCCGAGGACTACTAGTCGGATATACACAACTATATAACCTCAATCTTTTACGGAAGACTACTAGGAGGTTACAAACAACTACAAGATCTCAATCCTTCGTGGAAGAGAACTAAGCGTATACACACGACTACAATATATCAATCCTTCGTAGAAGTATATACGACTATAAAATGTCAATCCTTCGCCGAGGACTACTAGTCGGATATACACAACTATATAACCTCAATCTTTTACGGAAGACTACTAGGAGGTTATAAACAACTACAAGATCTCGATCCTTCGTGGAAGAGAACTAAGCGTATACACACGACTACAATATATCAATCCTTCGTAGAAGTATATACGACTATAAAATCTCAATCCTTCGCCGAGGACTACTAGTCGGATATACACAACTATATAACCTCAATCTTTTACGGAAGACTACTAGGAGGTTATAAACAATTACAAGATCTCGATCCTTCGTGGAAGAGAACTAACCGTATACACACGACTACAAAATCTCAATCCTTCGCCGAGGACTACTAGTCGGATATACACAACTATATAACCTCAATCTTTTACGGAAGACTACTAGGAGGTTATAAACAACTACAAGATCTCAATCCTTTGTGGAAGAGAACTAAGCGTATACACACGACTACAATATATCAATCCTTCGTGGAAGTATACATAACTATAAAATCTCAATCCTTCGCCGAGGACTACTAGTCGGATATACACAACTATAAGATCTCATCGGTATAAGAACCCATCTCGAAATAATACTAGGCGGGTATACACTACTATATAACCTCAATCTTTTACGGAAGACTACTAGGAGGTTATAAACAACTACAATATATCAATCCTTCGTGGAAGTATACATAACTATAAAATCTCAATCCTTCGCCGAGGACTACTAGTCGGATATACACAACTATAAGATCTCATCGGTATAAGAACCCATCTCGAAATAATACTAGGCGGGTATACACTACTATATAACCTCAATCTTTTACGGAAAACTACTAGGAGGTTATAAACAACTACAAGATCTCAATCCTTCGTGGAAGAGAATTAAGCACACGACTACAATATATCAATCCTTCGTGGAAGTATACACAACTATAAAATCTCAATCCTTCGCCGAGGACTACTAGTCGGATATACACAACTATAAGATCTCATCGGTATAAGAACCCACCTCGAAATAATACTAGGCGGGTATACACGACTACATAACCCCAATCTTTTACGGAAGACTAATAGGAGGTTATAAAGAACTACAAGATCTCAATCCTTCGTGGAAGAGAACTAAGCGTATACACACGACTACAATATATCAATCCTTCGTGGAAGTATACACAACTATAAAATCTCAATCCTTCGCCGAGGACTACTAGTCGGATATACACAACCATAAGATCTCATCGGTATAAGAACCCACCTCGAAATAATACTAGGCGGGTATACACGACTACAATCCTTCGCCGAGGACTACTAGTCGGATATACACAACTGTATAACCCCAATCTTTTACGGAAGACTAATAGGAGGTTATAAAGAACTACAAGATCTCAATCCTTCGTGGAAGAGAACTAAGCGTATACACACGACTACAATATATCAATCCTTCGTGGAAGTATACACAACTATAAAATCTCAATCCTTCGCCGAAGACTACTAGTCGGATATACACAACTATAAGATCTCATCGGTATAAGAACCCACCTCGAAATAATACTAGGCGGGTATACACGACTACATAACCCCAATCTTTTACGGAAGACTAATAGGAGGTTATAAAGAACTACAAGATTTCAATCCTTCGTGGAAGAGAATTAAGCGTATACACACGACTACAATATATCAATCCTTCGTGGAAGTATACACAACTATAAAATCTCAATCCTTCGCCGAGGACTACTAGTCGGATATACACAACTATAAGATCTCATCGGTATAAGAACCCACCTCGAAATAATACTAGGCGGGTATACACTACTATATAACCTCAATCTTTTACGGAAGACTACTAGGAGGTTATAAACAACTACAATATATCAATCCTTCGTGGAAGTATACATAACTATAAAATCTCAATCCTTCGCCGAGGACTACTAGTCGGATATACACAACCATAAGATCTCATCGGTATAAGAACCCATTGCGAGTAACCTCTTGAGTTCTGAAGTACACGGATGTGTACCTTTGTTTGAAACTCTCAATTTAATAAATGCAATACAATACCTATGTTGAGACTATTTGTACACGTCCGTGGACCTTTTTAGTTCACGTTTCGGTCGACAGTTGTGCTGCAGTAGTCAACAGATTGTGTTTGCATTCATTCTTGTTCTGAGAAACATAGGTTATGGCGGCGTCACGTGTCTTATAGTCTGGTAAGTGTAATATATTTTACAATTATCTTTATTTTTATTAAATAATTTAGTTTTCTATTAGTAAAAACTATATTTTATCATGCAGGCCTTTTGAAATTTTCAAATATGTTACAGAATATTTACACGAGGCCTTTGTATTCGAAGTACACATACGTGTACTTTGTGTCTCAATAGGAATAAAATACATTTTCAGGAATATCATAGAAGATTTTCATTTTTACTATAAATCCGTTATTTGTATGAGTTAATTGTTTTTTCTTCATATATATAATAGGGAAATACTATTTATTGTCTTATAAAATGAACAATAAATGACAAATAACATTTCACCATTGTTCATATTTTCAGATTTTTTAACAGAAGAGGATTTGCTTCAAGCCTTAGAAGATAGTGATCTGGAGTTAGATGATATCGATGAAGAAGACCCATCACAAGAAATATCTGTTATCCAGAATCAGCAATCCTATATTGCAGAGCAACTTGATGAAGCTGTACAACACTAATCGTACAGCAGGGGCATCAACTAAGATAGCAGATGATAAATCATTACGACGAAGTGATTGGTCCCAAGTTGTACGTAGTGATGAAAAAGTTGGTGTCATAAAATGGAAGGATAATAAAAGTGTTACTCTCCTTTCAACCTGTGTTGGCAGTGAACCAGTTGCTACATGTAAATGCTGGTCAAAAGAAGAGAAACAAAAAATTGACGTAGTTCAACCAGCTATTGTGAAGATGTACAACTTGAATATGGGAGGGATCGACTTACATGATAGGCTCCTCTCATACTACAGAAGTTACATTCGCACTAGGAAATGGCCAATTCGTGTGTTCAACCACTTCCTTGATGTAACCATAATCAATTGTTGGCTGATGTATAGGAGACAATATCAACAAAATGATGTTGCTAAAAAAAGATCAATTTTCGCTGCTACAGTACAGATTACGGTTAGCTAGCATACTAATAACGTCATCCTCTGTAGGAAAGAGACAATGTGAAACTGAATCTGAAAAGAAAACGCGCCCTAACCTTTCAAAATACAGGAAAACTTTACCACAGGCTCTGCCAGAAGTAAAATATGACAATGTAGGGTATTTGAATAAAATTTATAAGAGACAAGTTTGCATCGAAATGTAGATTTCAGGAATGCAAGTCAAGATGCAGAGTCGTCTGTATCAAATGTAAAGTATATCTTTACATAAATAATAATTGATTTCAGAAATACCACACTTCTACGAGTTAAATTTATTTCAAAGTTAGCTGATGTTTTTATAATTTTATTTGTAAATTTTTATTAAAAATAATTTTTTCAATAATATAAATGTTTTAGGGTTAAAATATAAGTTATGCTATTATTTTTCTAATGTGTAATTGACTTTTCTAGACTGTAATAAATGGAAACATATAATTGTATTTACTTATTTATTTTTATAGTTAAGACCCAAGGTGCACATATGTGTACCACTTATATTTCAAAAATGGGGTACATTTTTGGAAAACAAAATTACATGGAAAACTTTCAATAACAAATACAAACATAATTACAAAATTTTAAAACAATCGATCAAGAACTTTGTTGCCGGAACTCAAGGTATACACGTCGGATATACACGACTACATAACCTCAATCCTTTACGGAACACTACTAGGAGGTTATAAACAACTAGTAGATCTCAATCCTTCTTGTGAAGAGAGCTAGGCGTATACACACGACTACAATATATCAAACCTTCGTGGATGTATACACGACTATAAAATCTCAATCCTTCGCGGAGGACTACTATAAAAAAAAAAAAAAAAATAGGCGGATATACACGACTATAAGATCTCAACCCATCGCGAAATAATACTAGGCGGATATACACGATCACATAACCTCAATCCTTTGCGGAAGACTACTAGGAGGATATAAACAACTGCAAGATCTCAATCCTTCGTGGAAGAGAACTAGACGTATATAAACGACTATAATATATCAATCCTTCGCAGAGGAGTGTCAGGGGGATATACACAACTACAAGATATCAATCCTTCGCGGAAAAGTACTAATCGAATATACACGACAACAAGATCTCAATTCTTCGCAGAATAATGCCAGGGGGATATACACAATTACAAGATCTTAATCCTTCGCGGAAATGTACTAAGCGAATACACACGACAAGATCTCAATCTTTGCGGAATAGTGCCAGGGGGATATAAACGACTACAAGATCTCAGTCCTTCGCCGAAGAGTGTTAAGCAAATATACACCACAACAATATCTTAATCATTCGCTGATATACACGGCTACAAAATATAAACGTATAGACCCAGGGCCACAGTTTTTTTTTAAAAAAAGCTCTTTGTAGACGGTTCCTGTAGTGGTTTCAAAGACTTTCAAATATCGTAAATCAAATAAAAATAGTTTGAATGAACTGTATTCGCAATATATTTAATCTCTCATGCGCAAGACCTATTTAATTGATTGCTTTGCTGATATTGAAGGCGAGGAAGTTGAAATGAAGTCAACACGGCGTAATTTTACTCCCCTTCCTTAGACGACATTTCGTCGATCGTCATTCTAGATTTCCCTAATGATGCTTTCTATTAGTGTAGCATTTATATTTAGTATATATCTACCGATTATGTTCAAATAACTTCAAGAAAATTTTCTCTTATGAAAAACATTCAAGAGCTATTTTAAACAATACAAAAATTTTAAAGTGCTAGTAATTTACTGGATAGGATTACTGTTTGTTGAATAATACAATCAAGTAATGGGCACTAAAACGACAAGACACGTTATCTACACGACATGAACACGTTTTCTGCACGACGAGGACGCTAAAACTAATTACAGTCATAAATGTTTACAAAGGCAAAACAGGTTTACTCACAATAGTTAAAAATGTTATTTTAATGATTGTATACATTTGTCTGAATAGAGCAAAGCAAGGATTATCCAGGTGTAATTTTAATAATCTAAGCGAGAAGCGCCTAAATAATTTTCTTAATTTTCAAAGTTCATAAAACTATTAAAATTCATTTCATGGAATTCGCCGACCGTGTGAGGTCTTGGTCATAAAGTCATATTTAAAAAGTAAAATAAAATCCATTCCTCAACAAATGACCGCTTTAACTATTGTTTTTTTAAAGCATAATACATTATTTAACCAATTATTTATCCATATCTAATCAATTATTTAACCAAATTTAAATGTTACAATATTTAAATTGAATACTTTTGTAAGATATTTAGGTAAAGAAAAAATCACCTCTTTAATCTGCTTCTTTCGCATTTTACTTTTTTTTTACAAAAAACGTACATGTAATTCTTATAAATCTGCTTCTGATTTTTTAAATGGTTCTGGCTTGTTAATATCATTAGTTTACATAAATATGGAGTACTTTCTCCATATTTTCGAAAAAATAAGTCGGAATTCAGTTTGCATGATCGACTTGTATGTCTATAGTGCTGGCCGAAATATAACAGCATTAATGCAGATTTGGAACTACCGGATGCTGGTCGCTGTCTGATGGTCGTGACCGTTCTGGTCACGTGACGAACGGGATTCATCTCTTTATAAACGTTTCCACCGTTGTAATGCGTCACAGTTTTATTACAATAATTGTAATCCTTTTAATAAAGATCTAATAAGAGCATTGAAATATCGAGTAATAGAGTAAATTGTGTTACTGTAGGGTTGTGCCTACATCTAAAGAAATGGCGTTGTCTTTATGAATCAGACCATAAAATGATTTCTTACTTTTCTGAAGATTTTGGCTGTTATTTAGTCGATGTTTGCTCAAAACCTTCAGGTTTTCGCTTTAATTTCCAGTCGTTGAAATAATGACTATTATTACTCAGCTGAAGCAATTCTACTGATTACGCTTCTAAGGGGAAACCTGGCAGCAGAGACTAAATTTAGCACTGAAATAAAGTAATAACCGTTTGTTAATTGTGAAGTAAAATACGGCTGATAAACGAGTCAATTGAGTATTTATTTTAAAGTTTCGGCAACTTGTTTGTTACACCAATGAGGCTTTAAACGATGTTGCTGTAAAAAATAGTCCTTACATTTAACAAACGAATGTTCAATGTGATAAGGAAAATTCCTCCTACACTTATCTAAAAATTCCTGGATTCGTATTTTCTTCATAACTAACTTTATACGAATGCGTAAGTAAACATGAATTGGATTTTTACCGCATTTTCTTCTAATTTGTTTAAAGTAACTTTTTCACTTTTTTTGTTTTATATATATATATATATTTTTTGCTGCAACTAAGACGTAAAAGCAGCTTATGTAGCAATAACCCTACGTAGCACCTTGCTTTCTGAGGGGAGGGCTGTTGAAAAATGTCAGGCTTGTTTCAGTGAACGACACCGACTTCATATTCAAGTACTGCTGAAGATATGCAGTTATGTTGCTTTGGAGCCAGCCATATGAGCCAGCCGTTGAGTAGGTTTCTTGTGTTACTAGAGTCGTTCGAAGTGATTCATGGCTGCAGCTGCTTTCTCGCGCTCTTCATCTTGGGGTCTCTAGGTATGGCAGAGTTTCAGACATACGATGTATCCCTCACCAGAGCTCTCAAAACTGTATTTTGGAAGCGCTCTATAACTTGCAGATTTCTACTTTTAGTGGATGCCCAACGTGGCAAGCCGTATGTCTATACGGACTTGAGCATTGCTTCTAAACCAGCAATTTAATGTAGGAGCTCAACTCCGAAATCCGACCTATCAGCCACGCTAGCTTTCTGTGCCGGATCTGTCCTTTACATTAATTTTTGCCTTCACATGGGATTTCCAGGTTAGTTTAGCGTCCAACATTAGACCTAGGAATTTCACATCTTTGCTCTGAGGGACGAGTTGCCCATTTATTATGACATCAGTTTTTCTCGGTGCCTTATTGGTAAATATAACACGAGCTGAATTGCTTTCATAAACTTTAAGCGCCACTGTCTAGTCCAGTCACAGACGCTGTTTAAGGTATGCTACAGTTTAGCTGTTTCCTCTGCTTCTTTTGTGCTAGCACTGTAGATAGCAGTGTCGTCTGCGAATATGGCCATAATGGCCCTCTTGTTGACCGGTATATCTGTTGCATATAGCAAAGTGCTAAGGGCACTACCCTGCGGCGATGTCCTTGAAACTGGATTTGTTTTAAAGCGGTTCGAGTTTTATTTAACTTTAAAGTGAATATTCAAATAATTGAACTTTAAAATTCTTGAAAATAACTATTAGAAAAATTATCTTGAATAAATTAAAAACATGACAAAATTTGAAGATTAGTTTTATGTAAGAAAAGGAGGATTAAATTTAATAATACATACTTTCCGGCAGCGTTTATTAGTTTTAATACCGTATGCAACTGGTAGAATCTACCATATATGGCAATATTGTAAATAAATAGAGTAAGCGGCGGCCCAATTGGCTTTTCCTCTACTACCCTGAGTGAAGACATTCTTCGTCTACCACTGATTGTCCATACTCTCATGTAACTAAGGATACTTGTGATATGCCTAACTATGATTTATTTCATAAGACAAAACTGTTATTTGTCTATAATACAAGTAATTATTATAAACATTAGTATACCAATAATATAATATAGCAATTTCTCTGTATTATATTCTTATATGCCAATAAAACATGGAACAATAATTAGTGATTGTTTAAATAATACGTTTGATTTGCGAGTCAGGTACTACTACATATTTAAACAGCCAACGTTTCAATAACTGATAAGTTATCTTTGTCAGACCCACACAATTAGAATTACCAACAATAATAACACTAGTTCACAAATAAACACAACTATAGGTCTAATGAGATTTCTTATAATTATAAAACATTACAAAACCACTAAAATGGGTAACGTAAATGTTTTTTTTTAAATATTAATAATATATTACAACCTATTACATATTTAATTGTAACAAAATCATTAAAAACACCTAATCCCTACTACAGTTACAATCACTTACCGTCAAGAATAAAAACATTTTCAGTTATAAAATACCAAAATTAAATCCAATAAATATCACAAAACAATAGGCCAAATTTCAAGTAAATAAACTAATCATGACTAAGTATTTTTAAGTTTTTTAATAATTATTGGTGTATAAGCGCATGCCAATATTTTATTGTCCTTCTTAATATTATTAGTATTTTTTGTAACTTAATACTAAGCATCTCAGAAAAAATTTGTTGTTGCCAATTATTTAATAGTACAAAACCTCAAGATTTTAAAAATCAAAGCTATGATTAAACACCTTTTATATGATACAGTATGATACCTTGAAACTTTTCCTACGAGTGTAAACATAATTAATAATTAGCGATGTTTTAAGTAACTAAGGTAGTAACAATTTCCACAGCAATAAGCTGTTGCCTTAGGTCTATAGATGATTCATAATGTGCAAGTCATTCATCCGCTAAGGAATTCATACACTTGGTTTGTCTATAGTCATATATCTGTTACTGTGTTAAAAATATAAACCCGTTTAAGGGTTACGAAATTTTAAAAGGTTTCAATAGGAAAGAATTTAGAATCACCGTTAATATTGTACTTATGCAGGTAGGCTACTGGGTGAGGTAGGTGTATGTTTTTACAAATGCCACACTACCAGCAAATGTCTGCAGAAGGGTAGTAGCAGACCCCCTGTCCTTTTCGCCTACTGGGCTGCCCTACAGCATAAGTGTATAAGCTATTAGCTGTTTAAATATATCAAAATATTGTACTTAGCTATTTTAACTAATATTTTACACAATAAAAATATTGAACATTATGGGATAACTATTGTATACTCTTTTGTAGTCACATGATTTTTTTAAATACAAAAGAAGTTGCCTTAAAAAGCCACAATCTAAATTAAATCCATTGTTAAAAAAGTTCATTCCAAAATAAGAGCAATAGTCTAAAAATTGCACGGGTAGAAGTTTAATTCTGCAAACTGTGAGAACAATGGTAACAGTAGCGGCTAAAGTTCGTTGCACATCGCCTACTCCTAGTTATATCTCCGCCATTTTTACTGTTTAATTGTTTTTAAAAATAGAGCGAACATTTATATTCTCTCACTGGTTTAAGAATTTTCGTTGCAGAGGGCGTACAAAGCTCGCTTCCATAAATGGAATATGCAACCACCGTACGCCTACCTGTTGAATATTTTGCGCTTCATAATCACAGATAATTCAAACACAAAGACACCGTCTGTTTTATGCCATTTGTATGTGAAAGGCTGTGCATAATGTCAAAGTATGAATTGAAATTACAAGATAGCGCTGCAAAACATATCGTTCTAGAAAACAAATTTATTTATGTGTAGTTTTATATATTTTAATATATTTGTTACAAATAATGAAATCTGTCAACCCCTTTGTTTCTTACTAAAAGGTGAAAATGATAAAGTTTTTAACCATGAAAATAAAATTTAAAAAAAGAGTTTTTTAATTTACATGTCCGTGCGAAATAGAAGGGTGGTCGTCACGAAGGGTGAGTGGGGCTTAGAGACTCAGACCTGGTAAAAAAAAATAATATCTATGAGACGATTTCTAACTACATTTGCTTTAGGTTACTTTTCTAGACGAAATCTTATGCACAATAGGAATAATTTTATTTAAACTTTATTTAATGTCTGTTAATAACTGTTTAATGGTTTAAGATTAATAACAGATCACAAAGCAGTTCATGTTTTTACAAATACACTCAACGTTTCCATTTTGTATCCGAAAATCCTTTTCAAGAGTTAAAAGTTTATCTGTGATGTTAATTGCAATCAAAATTGGACTTTTCTAGTAGTGAAATTTGACTTGTAATTGTTCATATTTATTTAAAATAATGATATTTGATTTTAATGACGTTAAAGGTATTTTTTATGAATGCAAAAACTGTAAACTACGGCTTAATATTAAATTAATTAACTTTAAGCTCTTCGAAAGGATTTTCGGATAAAAAAGCGAAACATGGAGTGTATTTGTATTAGCATGAATTGCTCTGTGGTCTGTCATTAACCTTAAACACATTAGGAACAATTTTGTCAACTTTAAAACAGTATGACAACGTTTTGATTACCATTGCCGACTGCGCAGTACTTTTTCCCTGAAACACCCAACATTTCCCTCGGCAATTGTTCTCAAAAGTCCGCTTTCGCCGATACATTTCTTGCACTTGTACAGTCGCTACAGGTATACCAAATTATCGATTGCATAATTTACCTCCATTTTCAACCTTTCAAATGGGAATACAATATCCATTATACATTTACCGAGAAATTTCACATTCATTACTCCCTTCACCTAAGACTCAATTCTCTCTATATAAAAGAAAAAACACTAGAATTGTAGCTATTTGTAGACACTATTAGCTTTTGAGAACAAATATCAATGCTCAAAAATAATTGTTGCCTGAAATTTTTAAAAAAAATGGAAAAACAGCATTTCTTTATCTGAGTGTTCAAGCTGTTTTAGATGACAATCGCGTAAGTAAATCCCTGACACAAAGACCTCCACAAACCGTAAAGGGAGGTTAAACAGGTGAGTTAAAATAAAACACGACTTATTCCATTTAAGCAAATGATCGTTAAACCCATATGTATAAAACCCATATCCAGATATTAGACTAAACTAAAGTACAATACAATGTACTTCCATTACCAAAAAATTCCTTTTTTAAAAACACAGCACGAAATCACCATTTATCGAACGTAGTCTTAAATCCCACCGTTCAGATCTTAATTTTCTGTTGGCTAAACTGTGTACTCTGGGGAGCTGGGTTTCAAAGATAAGCTGCTTCTTTCATTACTGTACATTTTACATAAAAACGTGTTACCATATTTAAAGCTCAGCTTACGTGTGACGTCAATATTGCCTCTTTATGTTAGGAACAATGTCTATATGAAAATATCAGTACATTACCTATAACAGGCTTGTCGTAGGGCAAGTTGTGAAATAGGAACGTACTACACATTATAAAACTCGTTTATACATCTGTATTGAGGTTTTCTAATGTATAATCCTATCTGTGGCAGAAAACTTTAAAATATTTCCTCAAAGAACTCACCAGCGGTTTTACGTACACATAACATGGATGTAATAACTCTGATTAAATTTTATATCCCGAAAAAATTTTATATTCTGACAAATTGGACAAACATTATGAGACACTAAATAATTTGTTTTTAAAGATAAAAACTTTTTAAAACGTTTTGTATTCATTATTTAACCTCATAATTATATACATTTTAATAAATTCTAATTGTTTTAAACAACTTTCAGTTCCGCAAAGTCAAATTTCTTATTACTTTGACTTGATATATATATATATATATATATATATATATATATAGTTGTTTAAAACATTATATATATATATATATATATATATATATATATATATATATATATATATATATGTTTGTGTGTGTGTGTGTGTGTGTTTGAGTTTGTGCTTGTGTGTGTGTGTGTGTATTTATATGTGTTTGTGTATGTGCTTGCGCGCGCGCGTATGTGTGTGTGTGTTAAAGAACATTTCAGAAGCCACATTTTTACATCTACAAACTAACTATTTGATACATGGGTACTGTAATAGTTTTATCAAGGTATTATATACGAGTTTTCGCTCGTATTTCGCTTTTGAATCGTTTAACCATTACTATTACATATTCCCTCTGGAGCTTTTTTCCTAAAGTGTGAAGCTCCAATCATTTGTCTATATTTACGTACCAAAGGAAACGTTTAGAGGCAGGAAACGTATTACCGTAGTCTCGCTGTATCAAGAAACGTTCATGAATCAAGGACTCTTTATAAATCCTCGGTTCAAAAGTTTAAAGTCGATGAAGTTGTTTCATGATCAAACAACTTCGATGACTTGTTAACAATTGGTAATGTTTCGGAACCTTGTGAAAATACTAAAATGGAATAATAAGTTTGTATGTAAGTTTTGAAAGGTATGAGATTAGGTAAATGTTGAAAGATTCGGAAGTTTTCATACTTGTACAAGAATTACAATAGCTACAATTATTTATGATTAGAATTAGACAAATTAAAAAAACTAATAGGCGCTAACAAAAAAAAAATAATAATAAATAGTAATAAGATCATGGAAAGGAATGATTTATTGCTTATTGCATATTTCTAGAATTAGATTCGCCACAATCACAAATAGGATTAGCTGCCTTAGGAAAGAGAATTAAATTATTGAGCAGTATTGCCATGAATCGTGAGTGTTTTTGTGTAAAAGGTTAGAACTGAGAAATATGGTGAAAGTAAGAAGACTAGGAGCACCGGCTTTTATTTCCCAGCCATAAAGAAACACATAAATGCACATTTGGAAAAATCTTTCGTCAAGCCTATAGAACTCACGTCCCCCCCCCCACGAATCCAACCTCAAACTTGTAACCCCCCCCTCCCAGGGTGACTAGCGTCAGGCCCGGGACGGGAGTCTTGGAGCTACGACCAGTGGTACCACTCTGCAAGAGTCTTTCGACATCACTAGATCGGTGACCGGCCCTCCCCTGAGACGAGACAAACTCCGACCAGACACTACGGTTTCGACCGCTTTTCCAGAACTATTCCAATAGAACCTTCCGAAACGCTAGGTTTGCCGTACCTTCAATATTCCGTCTGATTAATTCCGCCCAAGTCTGAAATTGGCCTTTATCAACTCTTGATTGGCCTTACCTAAAGACCAGACCCTCAGACTCAGGACTGGGTCCTAGATGGCCGAAAACTTATTCCGTTGGATCTCGAGAAAACCTGCATTGACTGAAATCCATCCTATAGTAAAACCATAAAGAGTAATTTTTATATCTACTATGTATAACTCGGTCTTGAGCAGAAAAATGATATCTCGCCATTCGGGAACAATAATTTTTCCAGTTGTATTTATTTTCGTCAGTACATATTTCTTTATTAGGTATATCAATAAATGATGTACGTTACAATCCGAATGAATGTATATTATTTAATTGGCAACCTTAATATTTGCATCTGTATTGCTGCCCGATAACTTCAGAAGAGCCCCTGGGACTAACTAAGTTTAGCAACTTCAAAGTTTCATATTTGTTAGTTTGTTTGAAGATGATTGGTTCTGCCCCTTTCTTTACCATCCGTAGAGTAAGCTGTGCACCAATAGTTTGGCCTTTAGATTGAATTTAGCAAATCAAGTTCTGTCTTGACCACTGGCAATGTTTGGAGATGTGAACTCCAACAATGCTTAGTTTAAATATATTAATAAGGTGTTCAATGCCACGCTTACCTCCCATTGGCATTGAAATTGTACAGAACTTCACAAGAATATGTAGACATGTACAGTTACAGAATACGTAAGAATGTGTAGATTGGCTACACAGTTACAATAAATTTACATTTATGTAGCCTCCAGTTTATTATATTGACAATCTAAGCCAATATATAACCCAAACTAATTAAAGTGAAGAAGAATTTATTTATATTTTACTTTTCACTGGTCATCTAAGAGATGAATAAAAGACAATTTAAAAACTTATCAACATAAAAACAATTTTAAAATGTCAGGTATTTTGCCAATCGTTAATGTAATAGAAAAAAGACTCGTCTGCAAAGAAATTTTTTTAAACTATCGAAAACCGCCTGTGCGATCGGAAAAATGTGGCTCAGTGGGTTTGACATAAATTTGCCTAAATTATAGGTTTAGCATGTTCTCAAGTAGTTATTTAAAACGTTAAAAATGTGAAGTTTTAAATTAGACTAGTCTCTCTCTTTATAATCTAAAGTATACACACACACACACACACACACACACACACACACACACACACACACTCACACATATGTATAATATAATAATATTAATAAATATTGTATATGTAGGAATCCGTACTTACAATATACATGATATGTATTTATAATTATGTATTGGTCATAAGTATAATATTTACATTTGTCATTGAAAATAATTACGCCTTAAAACAAAATACTTTCAATTAATCGTTGTCCTTATGCTAGAAAGACAACTTATGCAGACTTTCCCAACTTCTCAAAAAAAAAAAAAAAAAAATGTTCCTGAAGAAGATAAACCTTACTCAGTCTCTCTTTAAACAACTGCACAAGAAATGCTTTTAATAAGAATTATTTTTCCGCTAAAACTAATTTGTTTATAGATGGAAAAGGTGACAGTATTTCTTCTGCAGCTCCACGAAATCTTTGCACAAACACGTGGCATGAATAAGATTTAGGCTGGGACTCAAATTGACGTAGTCTAATCCTATTGCCCCGTAAGTGACGCTACACCCCGCTATTGCTACACGCTACAATTGAGTGACTCCACAGGGAACAGAATACCAACTAAAATCTGCAGTGTCATCGCATGCTGCCTGGCTTCACTACTGTTTATTGTGGCGGTAGTTGTGAGCCGGATGGACCATGCCGATACGCGACACTACAATCTACAGCTAGTGGATCAACCTGTCGGGAGAGAGGGTTGCGAGAAAGTAGAACAGGTTCCATTTTCGCGCGACATTTCACTTTGCAGCCCACACATGGTTGGACGCTGCAGACGGTCGCTAGTGGAGCCACCTCTGTTTGTTCACGTATTCCCATACCTCAAACTTACCAACCCCACTTCGTAGAGCGATAAATAACGGTAAGTGAAGCACAAGCCTTAAAAGAAAAGTTTCGTAGAGGCTTTGAACAGTGTCCAGCTCATATCATAATATAAACACTTAAAGATAAACACTTATACCTTATAATAAACACTTGAAGATTCTAGTGAATCGTCAAAACTCCCAGTGAATCATTCCTTATGACAGCAACTGCATTTATGAAATATTAAAATGGGAAAGGAATGTAGGTGGGAAAAAGAATCCACCGTTCTTGTTAAAAGGAACTGTATGGACAGTATTTCCTTACCATCGCACCTAGGAAAATAACAGACTTATTGTGGTGTCAATGGATGTCCAACATACCTGAACATCCAATACATATTTTCACATCTAACACATAATTTAAATGAAAAGTCTAACCCAGAAATTGTATCCTAACTCTCAAATTAGACCCGAACCGTCAAAATTTGTACCAACCTTTAAAATATGAATTTTCACATGCACATATTGTTTTTGAAAACTTTGGATTCTATATTACAAAAATTGTAACCAAATAAATAGTTTTTATGAATATATATGAAGTTTAATTTTAATTTTTTTCAACATAACCTCCAAATAAATTCTAAGAGAATTGTAAAACAGCTGTTAACTTTAAATCTTCGCAATGTCTGACGTTCGGAGAACTTCGAAACAATTCGATAGCGAGAGAAAGAGAACATACGTTTAAATAAAAGCTATAGATATGTAGAGAGAGGGAATTATTAACCATTTTCGTTGAAATACCCAAGTATTGACGTCACGTCCTACTAAATCCATATTAAATATTTGTTATATACTATGTTAAAGAAGTTACACTTTAACAGTAGTTACAAGCTTTTAAATACATTTCGCTATCATCAGAAAGTTACAACCGAATTCTTACAACTGCCAGTTCTGATGATACTCAATGTGTTGGCTAAAGAATGATGATTTATTACTACTGATTTTATTTTCTTTGTTTTTCTTGTTCAGATTGTAATATATAACTGTACTTCTCGTTCCTCTACATTATTGTAAACCTTTACTAGTCTAGAAAAGTATGTAAAGCGAATATTACAATATTTAATAGCAAAATTCAAGTTACTCCGTACATTGACTCAGCTTTATCAAGACGTGGGACGGTCTCAAGTGAACAGCCAATCAATACGCTTCAAACTATAGTATCGATTATATTATTATGAAAACGTTTTGTTGACGTGACTATATATATTTTAAGAATTTATACTTTTAAAAAATGATTCGCCACCACATAAGATTCTAAAGAAAGTTCTTACGAAATTATTTATGTACGACTGAAATATAGACACTTATTTCACCATACAATTGTTGATAAAAATAATGTATTAAAATGATTTATATAGCCACTTAGTATGACTACCTGTTTTAAACTTACAAAACACAACCTCGATTTTAAACTTGTAGCCTGGGCAATTAAATATATGGTTTCACGAGTCCTAGAGAAAAGACCTCTTAGAAAACAAATTTGGTTGAAAAGTTTTCACCATTAAAAATATTAATTGCACTTTATGAAAAAATAAGATTTAGTTGATAGTATCGACGATTTTATAATTAAAAAATACTCTTGCCTTTAAATTTATAAAAAGTTTGAAAACAATTTAATACAAGTATTTTTCAATACAATATATTTAATAATAAACTGTATACTCAAGTTAAAAATGTCATAAATCTAACTAGTTACGGTTGGTGGTAGAAAGTAAATTTAACAAATTCAATAAAACCTTCACCCTTGAGAATAAAGTTGGATGAAGCACTTGGGCAATTTACGATACGGATAAACGTACAAATGGTTTTGGTAGAGTTAAAACTCCATATCCCAGATTCCCTAAGGAGACACTACCCCTTTTATACCTTCTGAAATCTGAATTGCAAATCTAAGGAGTCTTCGTGCATCCAGCCTACCTGCCTTCTCTCCCTCCGTGATTCCTCATTCTCTATGTCGAGTCGGATCCCAGTAATGGCCTTTGTCAGAAAATACTATTCCTTGGTTTGAACCACGATTTATAATATCACAAAATAGAATTATAATTTCAAGACCAATAAATGCTTGAAGGTGAGTAATTTAGGCCGATCACTCCACTTAAAAACGTTAATCTGAGAAATATCCATTATTTAAGAAAAACATTGATACTGTTTTTTTAATTATTATCAAACAAACAATTGCGTGTTTGTCTCAAGTTAATGTCGGCTTGAAGTGATTTAACTGAAGATTAATACAAATTTTAACTAACGAAGCGTAGCCGGTAATCACATTTAAAGTAGGCCAATTAACATGAAACAAACACGCAATTCTTTGTTTAATAATAATTAAGAAAACAGTATCAACTTTTTTCTCAAATAATGCGTTAACGTTTTTAAGTGAGGTAATCGGCGATGCGTCACTAATGGGATGTACTCGGCGGGGCGTCACCGCCTATTCATCGGCCGAGCAGTAACAAATAGCCAGCTACCTGGCTTACCTCACCTTACCTTGAGCGGGGTATAGTAAGTCTACTTTGGAAAGGATAACAGTAAACATTATAATAACATCACCAGTTTTCTAAATAGACTAGTTTCGGCAACGATGTCACGCGGGACATCCAGCAGTTCCACAATGGTGGTGACATCCTCACCGAAACTAGCCTGTTTAATAAACCGGTGATAATTGAAAATTTGGGTTTAATTGTTTTATTGTTTTTTTTAAAGCAAATGTATAAACAAAATTGTATTTTACTGTACATTTAAAAAACGAAAATTTTACAGTTCGTTTTTTCAGAAAAAGAACAAACATTTTACAATTCTCTCTAGTACAGATTTTTTCAAAAAATAACGTGTTTTTTCTAATTACATAACACTGATCGAATCACACTTTAAAAACCTATAGTTTTTCTGAGATATTGTATATGTTATTCAAACGAACGTAATGTAGCAACGAAGATTACATTAGGCGAGAGTTGCTTGAAAGATAATTATTTACCTTTGTGCAACACTTCCAATTAGGCCCAACAAGTTGGAAATACTCGCTTGAGTACCTTAACCAAAGGAAAAGAGGTTATACACTGCTCCTAACCAGCCAATGTCCCTTTCATATACAAAATACAATGTTATATACAGTTCTTTACTTTATAAAATTTGTTTTATTTGTCAAATGAATTGTCTATTCGTCACATCATCCGCTATTATTAAAAAAACCTTTGAAACATATCTATTACTTAAAAAACTTGACTTCGAATTTTTCCATTCATTACACATTGTAATGCGTTCTCTTGGTACTAAAACGATGTGAAGTTTTTTAAAAAACAACCTATAGTTAAAACGACACTAAATCGGTTTGAACTTGTATAATAGCAAAGAGTTTCTTTAAAAGAATATCTTATATGTTGAATGTTTGTATTGTATTTAGTTTATGAACACGATATATATCTTGTTCTGTATAAGGTACGCAAGAAGATGACATGGTAGCATGTTCTTATTTATTACATTTTAATATTTTTCACCCAAAAAACAAAGAAGGGAAGCAATAATAATCACAATTTCAGAATGTTAAAGTTCTTCATAAGTGAAATTCAATCTACATAAAAATAATTAAAATTATCATTTTTTAAAAAAATACGAGAACATTTATACAATTATTTACCGCCTTGGAAATACTACAAGCCTTCTGTGACGAAGTACCATCCCATGTGACTACCTAGGCCATCCCATGTGACTACCTAGACCATCCCATGTGACTACCTAGACCATCCCATGTGACTAGCTACCATCGTCTGTGATAAACTATTATCGCCTGTGACACGCTACCATCGTCTGTGATAAGCTACCATTGCCTGTGATGATCTAACATTGCTTGTGATGAACTATTATCGCCAATAATGACCTACCATCATCTGTGACAAGTTACCATCGTCTATGATGATCTATTATCGCCTGTGACATTCTACCACCACCTGTGACAAGCTTCCATCGCCTGTAATGATCTACCATCGCTTGTGATAAACTATTATCGCCTGTAATACACTACAATCGCATATGACGAGGTACCATCGCCTGTGACAAGCTACCATCTCCTATGACGAGCTACCATCGTCTATGATGGCTGCTTTATCTGACAGAGTTCAGAATTCCTTTTACGAATTTACTTTGTTGCGATTTTACTTATTCATACAGAAGCGAATAGATCAGAAAAAAAATTTTATTTTATGTTCTAAGTTTTTAATTGATACAACATTGAATGAACTTGGTAATGATTGGGAGGAAGGTAAATTATCGGTATAATTACGACAAGAACATATACTAGTGCTCTCCTAGAATAAATCTACCTTCTTATGTTGTTTTGTACTATTTAGTTTTTACAATAATCATTTTACTTTCTGAATTTGAAACAGAGTAATAAATAGGTCATATTAATTAACTAAGCCTAATCAAAAGTACTACTAGCTCTAGTGAATCGTTGGCTTGCCCAGACATTATTGGATATAGCAGACAATCCAAGCTTCTCGAGGGAATTGTAACACGAGCATTGTAGATGTCGCTGCCTAGAGGAAAGGAAATTGCATTTTTCAATTAATTTAACTTTAAATGATTTGGGAGTTAGTCGTGTCACGGGCGACAGTAAACAAAATGAGAGAAACATATATTTAATTTAAAGTGATGTAAAGAGATACTTTGTAAAATAATTTGCAGTTATGAAAGAAATATATAATTTAGAAACTTAAAAGCAAGCTAAGTAGTCACTTAGGATTTACAATGAACTTAGTTAAGATGCTTGTACACAATAATTTTTCTTATTAAATTTTGTATATGAATCTAAAAAAATATGCATATATTTAACAAATAGCTATTAAAATGGATACAACTTATTAGCTGTGGCAAACATACAGAAAAACACAAACACATAATAATAAAAAAGAGTTGAGATATCAAAATGCAGTTTAACCACTCAAAGTTTACAATAAAGAATCAAGTTAACAATCAAAAGGTGCAGAAATGATATATAAATAAACCTATTCAAGTTGTTTACCTATGTTACATGTTTCCAATATGTAATTTCCCTTCGTGTTAGTTTTATATTCTTGGAAATCAAGTGTCTGCACTATAACTTTAATTGTTAAGGTTTAAAGATTATGTTCACACATATTCTTTGGCTTTCTATGGGCTTAATATATACAAGAGACCAGATTCTCCAAACTTTGTATTCAGAATATATATTGTGACATTAGCTGACATGTTTGAATTGTACTCGGTTTCGAATAGGTCCGCACACTAATAGTGTTATTGATTCAGTATTACCGATTTGGTAATCAGATTGGGCTTTCTGATGTCAGTATCACTAATTACTAGTCATCAGTTACTAACAGTAAATTCCATTTACTGACACAGGCCAAACTGAAACAGTGTCCCTCATGGACGCCAACATGAAAGTTTGAGGGAGGCTGGATATAAAGGCATTGATTACTAAATAATTAGAAGTTTTAACCATGTTTAACCTTTTACTACTTATAAAGTACTAGGTCACGCTACTTACGTAATATATAAATAAAATAAAAAAGGTAATCTAATTTCTTGTACTTTTTGTTGAAAAACAATAATATATAAACATTCATGGGATACACACATTTTCGTATATGAATATTTTAATCCTGTCATGTCCTACCATGGTTAACCCATGACTGCTTATAAAGTACTAGGCTATGGTACTAATTATGTCAATAAAATAAACACGTTAATCTAATTTCTTGTACTTTTTGTTAAAAAACAATAATATGTAAATATTCACTGGAAACACATATTTTTAGTACCCCTACATAAATATGTTTCTCCTGTCATGTCCTACATTTCACCAATTTTTAAAATGACTTTCTCAAAAAAAATCCACTGGTTTAAAAATGACACCTGGATGATTTATTTTGTTCTTTAAATTTGGGGTTAAGCTAGGGGTAGTCGCGGCCCCTTTACTCTCAGGTACGGAAGCTCATATGTCCCTTGTCAATTTTATATAATTATTTATCAGACATTGTTACCATACTGTGAAAAGTGTTTAAAATCACGAAGGAGATATCTATAAACTTGGTAATGCTATATTTTCCACATAAATTTCCTTGTTGAATATATATTTACTAATCAATATATTTTTCATAAACTAGAATATTTATAATAATAATTCCCTGAAGCTTTTCATGAGTTTATTATATTTATATTATGAAGAACCTCAATCTCTTGTAACTATTGAAACAAGGCTACATTTACTCAATAAAATGAGCTAGATTTCAGCTGTTGACAGGTGAATGAGCTCTTGATAATGTCAATATAGTAAACTGATGAAAATCTTTAAACCTTTCTAATACCTAAAAAGAATAAAAAAACTTTTTTACTAATATGTATATATATATATATATATATATATATATATATATATATATATATATATATATATATATATATATATATACATATATTCCAGTCATTTTTTAATAATTACACACACACACATACATCTAATATATATATAAACACACTTGAAGTGGTGCTTAAATCTATGATTGTATTGGGTTAATGTAATCTACTTGAATCTCTGCAGTCAGTGGGAAAATGTTGATAATTAGAACCATAAAAGAAATCTCATGGTGAGAAGCTTGTCTTGTTAAAACTCATTCAACATTTTTAAAATAAGTAAACACCCCATAAATAAATAAATAATAATAAATCTGTTATAAGACAATGAGATTTAATCAATAAGTACTTATAATAAATATATATAATGTATTGCATATGGAGAATGAGAACTACAAAAATGTAAATTTGTAATATAGAAATAATTTAACATTATAGTTTTTGAATTATTTTTTCTTGAAAAACAAATTTAACACTTTCCATTCTTCTCAGACATTTTTCAAACCATGGACTTAGATTACTTTGTTCTTTACATAATTGAATTTCACCGGGATTACAAATTTGTGACCAGGTGTTAATTATCTAATGTTTAATGGTAAATAAAGTAGAAAGTAAATTATTTCAAAGATGATGTTTTAAAATTTATTGTTTTTCAGAGGGCGGCCGATGGAGGATTTCTCTGCCCCCACTCCGACTATACCAGAATCTGCCCCCACGGCCGCCTCAGACGTCAACCCCACCCTCAGCGAAAGAGAGTTGATCAGGATCGAGTTTTACAAGACTTATGACGTTATGACAGGGGTGAGATGAAAGTTTTAATAACTTTTATAAGTCCTTATGTTATAATTAGAATTTAAGGCTCTTAAGTGGCTTGACATTAATATTAAGTTCAATATTTTAAAAATTGATTTTTACATTACCATTAATGATTTTTACTAGTTATAAATGCATTTTTTTAAATAGTTCTTATGGTTGTCAGGCATTATGATGAAAGCTCTTTAGAAGGAACCAGTATTTTCTACATGGTCAGCATAATCAGAAAGTAACTTCTGAACTAGAAAAGGTTGTACAATTATTTTCTAATATCCATTTTTGTTTTATCGTCAAGTCTTTTGTTTTTTTTTTTGTTTTTGTTTTTATAATCAAAAGATCATAATAGCCCCTAATTTATATAGCCCACAAAATACTGACGTAGATTCCATCACTATGTATTAAAAAATAATAATATTTTTCATGAAATGAAATATTTAAATTAGTAATTGTTTAATTCAATACAGTTTTGTATGAATTAATCTAATTTGACATTTTTAATATTAATCAAGTTGTTTCTAAAACAATACTGTGCAGTAAAGAACAATTTTTTGTCTAAACGTATTGTTGACCCCTTACAAAATTTATATCACTGCATCCAGCAATGGCAACAGTTTTTATTTCACGCAAAGTTTTCTTGTAAAACTCAAATAAATATATTACCTCTTAAATTCATTATCAATATAATCCAGATCTCGTAACTTTCATAAAATTAATGTTCATAAAATTCTATATTAAAAGAGCAAAATTTCATGTTTTAATTTAAAAGTCAAAGCACTATACTTAAAAAAGTATCTAGATGGTTTAGACATTCACGTAACATAGTAAATTAAGTACACAACACAATACAAAAGCATTACTACATAAAATGAAACATTTGGAAGACCACAGAGCACTGACTGAGCTTGAAATATTAGTTTGGGTAAATAAGTGGTGAGTGTGTCAGCATAGTCAAACAGAACTCCACCACCCTCCCAACAGTCACTACATTCATCAATCAAAAATATACATTTTAGATGTCATTTTACTGAAATGTAAACTCTTTACTGAAGCTCAACTAGTTATACATTATAATAAAATATTTTTCTTATTAAGTTTTTCTATATTTACAGTAATACTATAACAATATAAGTATCTATCTTCAAATTATTGAACAGATAAGGAAAAATATGACAATTGGACAATTATGACTTAAACATTTAAATTCTGGCCGTCACAATAAATAAGAATTTGTAGAAATAATACATCAAACAAAACTTATGCTGTCCAGTGCTAACATTTTAATTTATAGTCAAAGTAAAATGTTTATTATGTATTTATAATTGTCTACGATGTGGTATATACTTAGATTCACAATTTTATTGCTTCAAATAGGCTATATTTCATTACCAGTTAATTAAAATATTGTATACTGAGTCTTTTTTATCCAATGGAATATTAGTGACAGCTATTTAGAACCTGAACTTGCATCATTGCTTCTCATAAAAATAAATGTGTGATTAGCAGGAATATTATTACAATAATAAATGAAGGGCACAGTTACATGAAATAAGCTACAAACAAAATTAAAACAATTATAACACGTATATGAAATTTTCTAAATCATTTAGCTTCACTACAATGTTTCAACTGAAAATTTTTTACATAGTCAAAGGCGCCTTAGACACTGCTGTGAGTTTTTGATATTACAGCATTGCCAGTGATAAATTTGTTCAGTGCAGTTATTTGAGATGAGTGAGCTCAGACAAAACCATCATCAAACTAAAGGCAGGTAAAGCCACCAGCAAAGAAAAACCCAAGCAAATGTGAAAAGATCTAAAAAATAATAAGCTTTGGGACATTCATAAAGTTCTCCGCATTTTACTTTAGGGCAAAACAATAAGTTCAAATTCTTACTGAAAAATGTTTAGACATCGATATAAGTGACAAGGATTACTTGTAAGCAACATAACCACTTTTATAGAATTTTTGCAAACAATTCAACTACTCTCCATATAGTTCAGACTTTGCTCCTAATAACAAGTTTCATTTATGCATGTGAAATCAATACATGCTGGCAAGATGTTTGCTAGCATTGATGGTTGCGCTGTGCTTTGATAAATGCATAAAAATTAGTAGTAATTATCTAAAATAATAGTTTATATTAGGTATAGAGATTCTTTGGCAATAAATTGTTTTTCTTTTATCAATGAAACCGATTTTCAGGACATAGCTAACATATTGTTGAAATTGCAAACAGATAATAAGAAGTCATAACATGATTCATGACTATTAATATAATGTCTTATTAAACATTACCCAGAGCACCAAATTAAAATGGTGAACACAACAAGGTAATAACTTACAAAAAAATGTATAAATAGGCAGATGAGTTATGCCATATGAATGACAGTTTAAATCTTCTTGACAAAATGGTACTTCAAAATCAGAAATAAAGTACTGATTAGTCTTACTGCTAAATTAGATAAAGAACTATTTTTGTAAGCAGAGCAGACATAAATAAAAATCAGATCTTATAGATAAGATCCTGTAGATTTTATAGCATACCCTCAACAGAGTATTCTCGAGAAATGCAAATTGTTTACCATACATTAAATGGGACCTTTAAAACAGACCACTATTGAAAATGGCATTGGTAACTGATTTATATGTACTACTTCATTTAGCTGGATTTTGTGCTATGGAGAGACAACAAATGGTTAATTTAAATGAAATAGGTGTTTCCAAAAGACTTACTCAACTAGTAGCCATTAGTTTAACATACAGAATCATTAGAGTTTTAAAATAATTTAGCTATGCTTTATAAGTTTCATCTAATAATGGAGAACGCTTAGTTAAATGATCAGTGTTTATCTAACCTCCCTTAATTCCAACCAATGGTGAATGAGTTTTAGGTACTATATTGTCAAAACAAGTAATATAAAAAAAATGTTTAAAGTAAATTCCTACTGAGGTCAAGAAAGAAAAATTTTATCATCGTTTGCTTATTTCCAGTTTGTTTATATTAATCGTTTCATTCATTTTTAACTTTACATCACTATTCATGATATTTTGTGGTAACCAAGGATTGTACAATGGAGGTTTCGACGACAACCAGATGGGGGAAAAAATTCATATATGTCTGAGATATTAATTTCTTGGTATTGGAAAGTTGGCACAGTGCCAATGCACACTTTTCTTTGAACATGAAGATTCATAATTCAAATCCCGATAGTTCCCAAATTTTTATAATTTAATTACGTATTGAATAAATATTTGAAAAAACATTTTTAAGATCAATTATCATCCAGTATAGGTTAAAAGAAATGTATTTGAAATTGATTGGATGAATAAAAACGTATTTTATTAACGATCGAAAATTTGTACAAGATATATATATATCAAGAGAGTGTAAGCTAGTAGAAGGAATTTAGTAAAAAGTAAAAGAATGTCATTAAAACTATAAATTTTGACTTTTAAAATGTTTTATAATTATTACAATCAATTGTTAATAAAAAACAATGATCAACAATAAATATATAAATAATAATAATTCATATACAAACTTCTCTCTAAGATGATCATTCAAGGTAGAACTGAATGGCAAAAATTAAAGGATTATTTTATGGCTCCATTTGATGTGATAGAAATGAGGCAAATTTGTTTTGTGCTAGAGTTGATGGGGAGGAATTTTTTAAAAAAAAGAAGGAACCATTTATAACTTACTAGTGAATGTTGTCCTCTGTTAAAATAGAATCGAATGTATTATAAGTAATGGGTTGCATTACATATATTAAAACAGTTCAAAATAAGCAGAATTAGAGAGTTAATTGTTGGCCTAATCCTCTTATTCCTCTTAGAGTTGTTCTACCATCACTGTTTTTTATCATAACTGAAATTTCAGTTATAATCTGCTGCTCATGTGCCAATGAGAATAGCATTCATTGTACCATAGCCTTTTATTTTACAGTATTTTTAGATAATTATGTTGTATCTTAATCATAATTACATTTAACAAACTAATATCAAAATTCAATATGAGCTAGGCAACATTTAATTATGATTTTAAAGATTTTTTGTCTGCAGTATTTATTTAACATAACATGATTGTTATTATTAATTTGTAACAACGTGTTTGTTTTAACATGTTAACATTCATTTTAAAATGATTCAACTCTGTTTCTGGAGTAAGTAATGTAAGCTACAGATGTAAAAGGATATTAAATAATCATCAGTTCATTACAAGCTGTTGAGGCAGCAATTCACATTGGTGATAATGTAGTAACTATTTAATGATTATATTAGTCAACCTATAAAAGCCTTACAATGAATGGGTTGTTGGTTTAATGTTTCTATCTATGATTGGGTTTACAAAGCCATAATTTTGTTTAGCAGTAGTATTTAAGTATCCAATTTATATAAATACATTTTGAAATGTTTTAAATACATTTGTGTACTCAGGTGCGGATTGCTGCAACTCTTGGTGGATTTTTTGGACTTATGGTGCTATTAGTGGTCTACAAAAGTAAATGTAAGTCTCGTTCTTTGAGTGACCAACACTTGGAAGCAGCGGTTGCTGCTGCTGTTATTGAAGAAGAAGAGGAACTAGCTTTAAATACTTTAAGTCTCTACGGGCCAAGAAGGTCATTAGGTAACATGAGTGCCCCTAGTGGAATTTATCCAAGGTTTTCTTCACTTGGAGGTTATGGTTTATTGAATCCACCAATGAGATTATGCTATGGGCAACGAGCTCGTATTAGTCTCCCTGTTGTGGAGACAAAATTGTCACCTACTCCTATGACAAGGTTTACACTTACATCTGCAACTCCAAAAAGGGCATATGAAGAGGTAAATTTATTTTCCAACTTCAGGCTTAACGCATTACATGTGACATGAATTGGATCCATTCTACCCCTAGAAACTGAATTATCATACTTGTAAATTTATTTAACGGCATCAACAGAATTTCAAGTGACCATGAATTAGGTTTTTATCTGCCATAAAGGCTGTCGTTGATGACATAAGTGTTGTAAAGTGATCTCAGGCATTATCATCTGGAGCTAATCGCCAGTGTGTCGTTTATCAGAACTATGGCATGGTTTTCAGGTTAAAGTCCAGTTTGTGAGTTAAACTGAACACATAAATATGATTTATGTTGTTTTGACTGTTGTTGTTGTTATTGTACAATGGATCAAGACTGATGGATTTAGTCCAAGCACTAGGATGTCGATTCATCAAATTCAATACATGTCACATGCAATGTGTTAAGTATACTAATACAAATATTTTTAATTTTCACATCATGCAGATTTTCATACGTTATTTATATTTTGAATGTATACAATTCTTTGTAACAAATTTATAAACCAGAAATACATTCTGATTTACTTATTATATTAATGAAATTTAATCAAATTTCAAAAAAATATGATTAAAGTGTTCAATTTTTAATACCTTACCATTTTTCGAAAGAATTATGAAACTTCCATTGAGTTATGTGATTAATCTGTAATATGTTATCTTCATTGTTCTCTCTTTGTATACAATGTTTATCAGAAATCCGGTAACTCCAGTAAATACTTTCATTCTAATTACATACTATTTAAAACATAGTATTATTATACAATGCTTTATTTTGTATATTCATTTAAACTATTTTAGATTTAATTGTGTAATAACGTTAGTCTAATATATGTTTTAAAATGTACACAGGAAGAAGAAGAAGATGATGAATATCCTGTAAATTTCTTGCAAGTGCCAAGCCGTCGTGCGTCTCGCCGCCTCAGTTCTATCACATGTTCGAGTGCAGATACTTCATATTTGGAAAGACGTGGTTCTGCAATGGAGATGGGCCTACCTCCTCCTCCTCCTTCCCGCAGGCCTACTTTACATAATGAAACATGGGACTTTTACTATCCAATAGACATTCAAGTAAGCTTTATTGAATTTGAAAGTATAATTTACTATTCCTTTAATGTTATATATATTTTTAAAGAGATCCTATATACAAATTCAGGCAATGTAATCAGTGGTCTAGATTTGAAATTTGTATGAGCTACTGTTGTTAGAAGTATATAATTAATATAATTCTACATGCAGTAAAGAGGCTTTTTTAAAAATTATTTTTCATAATTAAGTAAGATAACCTATTGTAATTTTTTATGGTAATTATTACAGAAATAAAGGGCCAGTATGGAACATTAGACGAGTTAATAGACCATGTAAGATTATATGTATAAATATAACACCAACGTTTAGTGGCAAAAGGTTTTCGAAATTCATCTTCTGGTATGTCAGCAATGATGAGTATTCTATATAACCAAAAGCAAGATATAGAAGGTTTTCATGGGACTAGACTTCCAAATTATAGATAAAATATCAAGCTCTCTTTTTTATATTATAGTAAAAAAGTCATATAAAACACTTTACTGATATTTAGTTTTGAACATATGATACATTTTAAAGACTTTGTAACAAATTTAATTTAAGGTCTTGCTGTAATAATGATGAATTACAACCAAATCCCCATTATTTTAAATACAAATAAATGAATTTAAATCAACAAAATCATCTTGTTTAAAATAATCTATTTAAAATATCCAGTAAAATAAGGCCATGTTGATCTTGTATAGACATTTATAATATTTAAGAAGTTTTAAAATTATCTTTATTATTGTTGCTACCTGTAAATATAGATTTGTGCATGAGCACACACACACACACACACACACACACACACACACACACACACACACACACACACACACACATACACTCACACACACATACACACACACACATACACTCACACATACATACACACACACACACACACACACACACACACACATACACTCACACACACATACACACACACACACACATACACTCACACATACATACACACACACACACACACACACACACACACACACACACATACACACACACACACACACACACACACACACATACATACACACACACACACACACACACACATACATACACACACCACACGCCATGCAAACACACGCGCGCGCGCACACACACACACACACACACACACACACAGATATATTTATAAATAAATCTGAATAATATATAATTTTATAGAATTTTTTATTTCTGTAAATATTATAGTAGTTTTCTTGCAACCAAAATATGTATACTTATTTGTTGATTTACTTGTCGAAAAACCACTATATACTGTTACAACATTTCACAGCGTATAATTTTCCAATTTGGTCAGTGAATTGTTCAATAGTGCATTGAACAAGAATTGACCAAGTACAAAATACATCTGCTGGAAAATATCAGTATGTAGTGGTTTCTTGATAAGTAAACCGAAAAAATGTTTATTAAAAAACTTCAAAATAAAGAGCACAACACTTGCAAGTTTTAATAATATATAGTTGTATATCATATTTTTTTATGTAAGTAAAATCCAGAAATTAAATCAATGTTTAAGGTACTACAGTTACTGTATGAAGATGTAGCTAATGATTTTAATGTAAAGTTTTTCCCCTGAATTTTGGTAAAATTGACATTCAACAACATTTTATGTTTAAACTAGTAATACTACAACTAGCCAAACAAAAAAGCCTTGAAACTATTGAAAAGCTGTCCCAGAGTAACTTGGCCATTGCATACACTTATGATTTCTCAGATAAACTCCTCAATAATGGAGATGCAGGCATCCTCTTTCTTTTTTCTGATGGAAGTAAACGCCAGTACAAAAGAAATACAGGCGTGATAACCTCAAAATTCAATAATTTTAATTAAAACTAATCATATTTATGTTGATTTTAAATAGGTGATCCAACCAACACCTGAACTCACTCCTTGTGGAAGTGAAAGAACTCTTTATGATCGGCCAATGACAATGTCTCCAACTGGATTACATGTTCCCAAGATGGCCCCACTTGCATCAATCAGTAGCTGTGCTGTGAGTGGTAGTTATGAAGCTGACTGCAGGTCCATTGGTTCAGATTGTCATTCCATTGGTTCTGATTCTGTCTTTTTAGATGAAGAATGTATTGATACAGAAGATGAGGCTGAAGAATTTTCAACTGATAGTGAAGTAGAAGAATATATGGAACAGAGAAAATATTTAACACATCGGTATCAAAATGAAAATCCGTCCAATATACCTTTCGCAGAACATTTACAAACGTGTAAATATCCGAGGACTCTAGCAGGTAGATGGCATGGTAATAAAGGTTTACCTCCTGTTAATAGAAGGTTCTCATCAGCAAGTTCTCAAAAAATTAACAAATTAAATTGCCAAATTAGTTTTAAAGATGATGAACAATTTCCATCTTGTAGTAAATCTTGTGATACCTTCACTAATGACAATATCTCATCACGACCTCAACTACCACTACCACAAAGTAGTTCAAGTGAAAGTGATATGACTGAAAATATAAAGTTACCAATAGATAGTCAAAGTGTGTCTAATAAATTTGAGCAAGACATGTCTGAAGTACCAGTTAGTGACATTTGTTTAGTACAGTCATCGGCGATTACAAGTGCGAGTTGTGATCACTTAGTTAAAGTACTGACAGAACAGAGTCGATTAGAGTCGAAACCAATGAAAGACATCAGTCAAAGTTGTTCTTGGTCTCAAGAAACTTTGTTTTAAATGCTCTGTTTTTGTGATGTAAACAAAATATATTTGTACATCAATATGATGTAAAGAGTATAGAGTATATTGTTTGTTATTGTAAATTAGGTAGCTACAACTTGTGAAATCTTGTTTAACAATTACAGCATTGATAGAAATCACCAAGTGTTAGGAAAGCCTACCAAACAGGTAATAAAGTATAAAAATGTTAAAACATTTATGAAAACCCATATCAGTTTTTGACCTTTTTAAATTCAATAACACATACACATTCATACAAACGTATGTATGTATAGGCTACATATAAAAAATAAAATATTTAATTTTTTATATTCCTTTAATCTGCAAAATTTTATACAGTTTTGTTGCAGTAGCACCTAATAATTATGGCTGCTTAAAACATATTAAAAAACTTGCATACAAGATATACAACAAGGTATTTACGTTTTTAATTATTTTAGAGAAAATTATGCTATAAATAACTAATACACTGTGATATAACTGAGGCTCGGAAAATATATGATCCACTAATAGATGTTCAGTGAAACACACACTTTGATTTATGTGATTAAAATATTTGATATATAGCAAGAAGAGTATCATTTATTCACATTATATTTCATGTTACAGTGTTCATCTAGTTATTATTGGGAAAATGTGACATGAAACATTTTCAATAATTACGAGGTCTGTTCAAAAAATACGCGGACTGAGGTCATAAAAAAAATGTACTTTATTTGGAAGTTACAGGTCTGGGTCTCCTTCAAAGTACTCTCCTCCCCAACACACACACTTATCCCAACGGTGTTTCCAATTGTTAAAACAGTCCTGGTACGCTTCTTTTGTGATGGCGTTCAGCTCCTTCACCGCATTTGCCTTAATCTCCGAAATCGTTTCAAACCTTCTACCTTTGAGGGGTTTTTTGAGTTTGGGGAAAAAGAAAAAGTCACAAGGAGCAAGGTCAGGTGAGTAGGGGGGTGGGAAAGAACAATGATCGAGTGTTTGGCCAAAAACTCATGAGTTCTAAGTGAGCTGGAGCGTTGTCGTGATGAAGAAACCCGTTATCACTTCTCCACAGTTCTGGCCTTTTGCGTCGGACGGCGTCCCTCAGACGTTTCAGTACTTCAATGTAGGTAATCTGGTTGACTGTAGAGCCTTCAGGGAAGTACTCGTAGTGAACAACACCCTTAGCATCAAAAAAAAAAAAACTGTCAGCATCATCTTGACATTCGACCGAACTTGGCGAGCTTTTTTGGGTCTTGGGGACGTTTGACTCACCCACATTGACCTTCATTTCAATGTTGTAACCATTTACCCATGATTCATCACCGGTTATAATTTTTGACAAAAAGTTCTCATCTTCATTTGAACGATCAAGCAGTCTGACAAACACGGACGCGATTGGCTGTTTGGTCGTCGGTCATCAGACGAGGCACAAATGTCGCAGTGACGCGGTTCATCTTCAATTTTTCGGTCAAAATCTCGTAACAAGATCCAACTGATATCCCACACTCTTCGGAAAGCTCCCTAATGGTCAGACGTCGATTCTCGTGCACCAGGGTGTTGATTTTGTCAACGTGTGGGTCGTCAGTTGACGTTGAAGGACGTCTAGGACGCTCATCGTCATCAATCGACTGTCGGCCACCCTTGAAACGTTCATGCCACTTGAAACATGCAGTACGCTTCATGGCAACATCGCCGTAGGCCGTGTTAAGCATGGCAAATGTTTCTGTTGCAGATTTCCCTAGTTTTACACAAAATTTCAAAGCAATTTGTTGCTCCTTCAGGCTGTCCATTTTACAATCCGACAAACGAAAAAAACACTCTTTAGTAAACTGCTTGTAAATCATCAACAAATGAAGATATCTGCGACTGAAATACCTCGTTTTAATCAGCTGATTTATATGAACCTATCGACACCAAGCAGATTCTCCTGAAACTAACTTGAGCCGCGTAATTCAAACAGTCCGCGTATTTTTTTAACAGATAATACAGCTGTTTCAATTAAATATTGAAAAAAATGGTTACTTAATATTTGAGCTAATGTACGAAATGGCTGTATCAAACCAAATAGAGGGAGCGGTTTAAATTCATGGACATTGCAATTTATATTTGAAAAGTCATCAATTGTACATAAAATATGGAAAAAACAGTGTGAATATTGAACTTCATATTTTATATGTTAAAAAAAAAATTTTTATCCCTTGTTTATTGAATTTATAATTTTTGTTTCTTTCATTTCCTACTTTAATTTCTTCACTTTGGGAAGAAGTATTAATATGGTACCTAATTAAGTATGTTATTTAATCACTTTTCATTAATCAATAAGTTTTACCGAACGTAATGGACTACAAAATTCAAGAGTGAGTATGTTAATTAATTAAGTATTTACTAATTAAGTATGTTAATTAAGTAATTAGTATATTCATAAGTGTTAACATACTTATTTGTTATTCCATTTGCTGTGTTAATTGGTACTACTAATGTCAGTTTCTCATGTCAATATATTACCTATTTTTCTACATAACTCCCAAATATATTTAAGCTCAATATATTTTCCATATCTCATGATGATTTTTTAAATTTCCTCATAAAAATAATTCTCCTGCCATCTTAAACAGTCAATTATTGACATAATATCCATTTTATCATTACTAGAGGACTTTCTATTCAAATCTTGTTCCAGTTTGGTCAATAAATGATAATTACCAGATGTAAGACAAGACTTTCCATGTGGATGAGACAAACTTAAATGCAAGTTTTTGAGCATTTCACAAAAATAAATTAGCGTTTGGTTCACCCCTTTTAAAACAACTCCTTCCTGTTCCAAAAAACAGTAGGCAAGACATTTTGTGTAAAAAACTTGTTTTGATTTTTTTAGCAATGTAGCACCACTGTATTTTAGTTTAGAGTTTTGAGGAAAATCTCCTGTAACTACAGAGTAAAAAGCTTTTTGCCATCAAAATATTCAAGAAAATCTTGCCTGCTTTCAAAAAAAATAGTTTGGGTTGATCAATGAGCATTATTGGCATGCATTGAGAACAATGTCTTCTGTATATTATATGTTGGTTTTTTGTACAGACGGGTACACAATACCTTATGATTTTTATCAAAAGTCAGTTATCTATCTCACTTTATCTTCCACTTTTCACACAAATTCATCAGTAAAAAAAGACAGTTCTCTCTTGTGCCTGTACTCTGGTCTCTCAGAGTGAATGTCTGTTTTCCTTCTCTAAACTGACTAGCCCACTTCATCATATTTTGCCCATTCAATGAACTAAAATCATATGGAACAAATGGCTGATTATACACTTCATCAGTTGAATTATTTTGATTCATTTACCTTTATTTAAAGATGGTAGCAAATTACTGCACCCATCAAACTTTATAAACTCTTATTGTGTTAGCACTGGTGGCAGTTTTGCTAAACACACTCATTGTTATGACCTTATTAAAATTGCAGTTCTCAAACAACAAATTTCAAATAATGCACTCCTCTTGTTTTACTTTTCCTAACACTACTACAGTGCAACCAACTTTACAGTTATGACTACCCTCTGGCACTTAAACATAATTTGACTTTTCTATCTGAATATGCCTTGTATGGAAACAGGCAAGTGATTCTTTGGAACAAGTTCTTTTAAAGCCACATGTACTATAGTATATAAGAATAAAGTGTTTAAAATTCATGAAACAGGATATAAAAAACAAAATACTTAAACTAATTAAGGGAATAATCATCCACCATTATAGCACAATAAACTATGGTTAATAAGGTTAATCTTTGGCCTTAATCTCTAGAAAAATTAATATAAATAACATACCAGTACATTGAATAACTTGAGATAATATTTTCAAAGTATCTGATAAAAGACTATGCTTTGTTTAGTCTTTACAAAATTTACAACAATTAATTGTAATACTGTAAGTATTAAAACAAATTCAGCCAAAACAATTTTTTGAAGAATAATCAAATTTTCTAAACCAAGACCTATTATTTCAAAATTACAAACTCATTAATTCAGAATTATTAATTAAGATATTTTATGTTGATTATTAAAACTGAACTGCAGTTCTGGTTGGATGGCACTATATCAAATAAATTCTAATCTCTGAGAGGAAGGCTTACAATTGTAATGCCCATAGAAAGGTTTCAAAATGGTGCAATGGTTTACTTTATTATAAATTGATTTGTATAGAATTATCATTATTTGGAGCAAAACTGTAACATATTTGTAATAAATAAATAAGAACAACTCCTAACCATAATTGTTTTTTGAGAGCTGATTTTATATGACTATTTTTAATGCCTCTAAGAATGATTGCTTTGTAAATGTAATGAAGTTCAGGTCAACAAAAAACAATTGAGGTTTTTTGTTTGTTTAAAATTGTTAGATTTGTTTACTATTGCCAACTAATTATTTCTTGTGTTCAACATTTTTTTTAAAAGTTAAACATATTCTACAAAACTAACTTTTATGTAACTGTTATAATTTCTTGAATTTTGTAGTTGATTACGTTTGGTGAATCTTAATTAATCACTTTAAAATTAGTTTATGACTATCCAAACTTTAAATTTTGTAAGTTTGTGAAAACTTACTAAAACAGAATGTGCAGAAGACACTGATGAAGAACGCCACATAGCGATCGAAAACGTTCTGTCTCATTAAGTTTCACAAATTAAAAAAAAATTTTAAATTCAGATAGTCAAAGTAAAGTAGTGTTAAAGTAGTAATATATTGTTATAATTTGTTTTAAAAACATATTGTCTTAGTAGTACAAACATTTTATTAAACACGTTGACTGTGGGTGGTAGGGATCCAGATGCGCATGGTAGGGATTCCTACCATCTGCCCATCAGTGATTCATTGGTTCGGTGTGCTTCTAGCACGTGGTAGAAGTGAATTTTGTCTTTGTCGTTCCTCGAGAAGTATCTTAGTTACACTTTACACGTGTTCGTTTTTTTCTCCAGTCTTTTTTTGTTTTGTTGTTTGAGATATAGTTTTGATATAATAATGATATGGTCACTTTGATCAGGGGGCAACTTAAAAGGGAAAAACATAATTTGCTATAGTCACATTGCCTATAGTCACCTACAACCACTTTATGAAAGGCGTTGATTGTAGCGACCAGATGATGAGCTACTATCCAACTAAGCATAAAACATTACGTTGGTATACAATTTTTTTGTTCATGCGCTCCAAATGGTCATGACCAACGCTCACTACCTTTTCAAAGAAATGCAAGTTTCAACCAACAGGAAAAGAATAGAAATGTATGATTTTCATCTGTCAGAGGATGATTCTCTGCTTCCCGTACTACCTGCTCCAGAAAGACCATTGAAGCGCAGATGTGTCCCACACGTACCTTCAAAAATAACTGAGAAAAGGCGCGGGAAAGGTTCAGTGGCAAAACAGTGATGTGTTTTAAAAAACATTTGCGTGGTATTCAAAAACGTGTAGTATGGCATTGTGTGGAATGCGAAGAAAAGTCAGGACTATGCATTCCAAAGTGTTTTGATGACTACCGCAGTAATTAATCCCAACTAATCAAGTTATTTGAGTGGGTTTGTGGGGCTGTATATATATTTGATTTAGGCTTATTTTTATTCATTTCTCATTCTTTAATAACAATTGTTTAATATAAATATAGACAAAAATTACTAATGTTATCATAATATATATGTTAAAATGGAAAACGTACTTTATTTAGTGCAAACCACTGCCGACTACTTTCCCCAGATGCGCATGGTAGGGAACCTTACCACGATTATAAAATAGTTACTACGAGGTTTTTTTGGCTTTAATCCACATTTTATCTTCATATTTCTTCATTTCACACATTTTCGTAAGAAACTTAGACAAAAAAAAATTTTAGCATTTGTCATACTACATTGCATGTATTTTAGCAGTCAACGTGTTAATGTTTGTAGTAAAAATCCAATTCTGACTTATTATTTAAATTCAGGTCTTTTCAATTAAAAATTAGTTTCAAGCACATGTTTTGAAAAAAATATCAGCTTTTATTTGCATTATAAATTAAAATATTTATATAGGTCTGTGTTATACAATAATGTGTATTTTTTGAGGTTTTTACTAGTCTACAGTTTATATAAAACTTATTTGTACCAATGAAGTCCCAAAAATACTAGAACAAAATACTTTCAAAAAGAAGACTAAGGTTTTTTGAGATTTTGTTCCAGATAAATGGACAAAAAGTTAGACAAAAATTGTAACTAAGTGTGTACTGAAGCTAAAATGTACTTAGTGGCTTAGCTCTATGTAGAAATTTGTTTAATAGCTACATTTGTATATCTATCACATATTCTACACTAAATGTATGAATGTTTCCTGTTTCCCAACATATCCATAAACCTGTGTTTCATTTACCCTCTGTACGGAGATGATTTGGCTATTTCCAGTATTAGCAACAGTATTAACCTGTAAATACCTTTGTGTTAAGTAGCCTGTCAGGCCACAAGTAGAGACCATAAGAGCTTTATTGTTTCATGGTGTCAGCTCAAAGCTATGACACTTTGTACAGAACATAATGTGAACATATGTGCTATTGTATAGCATTTGTTTTGTTAGAACTATTGTAAATTTGTATTTTTAACATCAGCTGTTGAAGGACCTTACTATTAGAGAAACTCTATTTTTTAATGAGAAAAACGGTAAAATTGTGTTGTTAAATTTATAAAATAGTTGTATGCATGGTCATGAACTTGTTTCATAACTTATCCACTAGAATTGTTACCCTTGTATCTATATATTTCACAAAATTCTATTTTATAATGGTTAAGTTTAGTTATATTAAGTACATGTTGTAAAATAAAAGATATTACGAAGTCATTGCATAACAATAATATTTTTTCTAAGAAAGTAAAATGTTAGTGACAATTTATATAACAATTCTTGTACTCATAATCAAGTTATTGTATGGTTTTATTAGCAGTAATTGATAGTTTGAGTTTTAAATCTTTTAAACATTGGTTTCCCATTAGTTCAAAAGCAAATAATTACCGACAAAATTGCTGCTAGTTAAACAAAATCAAAGAATGGCATCATAAGAATGTATAATGTATATAACCCTATTTTATTTAATTTTATATCCTTTTATTATTGACAATCATCATGCAATAAAAATTAAATTGAAAAATTAATGTATATAAACTAAGTTCTGAATACGCACAAGATGTGACTGTATTGTGTGACTGAAAACATCTAGTGATGGAAAGAATAATACCAAAATATAATTCCAAGTTTATTAAGATAAATTAAGTGTTTAGTATAGTGGGTAAATTTAACCATACACCACATGATATATTTTTTGTGTGAAATAATTATTTCATATGGGTAGCATATAACAGAAATGGGGGGAAATACGAGGGTAAGTCAAATATTATCCGCAATAAAGGTATATTTTTTGTTTACGTTGGCAGTACTGTCGTTTTGCGTTGATGACGCATGCTTTGTTTATTCGTTGTTATGTCTATGCACGTTACAAGCTGCTAGGTTAATTTCGTTATCGCTGCCGTGCTGTTAATAATGGCCGCTCCACTTTCTATTTGCACCAACGAAGAGCAACGTTCAGTGATCCGTTTTTTGTGGTCGGAAGGTGTATCAGGGGCCGAAATTCATCGAAGACTTTTGGTACAGTACGGGAACAATTGTTTGCCACAACGGAGTGTCTATGAATGGATTGAAAAATTCAAAAATGGTCGCACAAGTGTTACGCAAAATGAAGGAGCTGGACGACCAGTTACCGCCATAAACGAGGAAAACATTGAGCGTTCACGTGAAATGATTCTCTCAGACAGACGGATAACTGTTGACGACGTGGCAAATCGTCTGCAAATTAGCCACGGTTCTGCCTACGAAATCATTTACAGCAGACTTGGGTTTCATAAAGTTTGTGCAAGATGGGTTCCAAAACAACTGACACAGTTGCATAAACAAACGCGCTTGGACGTGTGCAAAAAACATTTGGATCGCTATGTTAACGAACTTCTTAGACAGGATCGTTACTGGTGACGAAACATGGATCCATCATTACGAGCCGGAGAGTAAACGGCAGAGTATGGAATGGAAACATCCAAATTCGCCGTGCAAGAAAAAATTCAAAACCCAACCGTCCGCAGGAAAACTTATGCTTACGGTTTTTTGGGACTCACAAGGTCCATTACTGGAACATTATCAGGAAAGGGGCACAACAATAAACAGTGTACGTTACAATGAGATGCTTACTGCTAAGCTGAAGCCTGTAATTCGTAGCAAACGCCGAGGACTGCTGTCAAAAGGCGTTGTGTTGTTGCACGACAATGCCCGTCCGCATACAGCTGCCCACACTGCAGAAACTCAATTTGAAGTATTGGATCATCCTCCATATAGTCCCGATCTCGCTCCATCTGATTTTTACTTGTTTGGTCCACTCAAAGAAGCAATTAGGGGCCGTCGATTTACGACAGACGAAGCATTGAAAGAAGCGGTGCATTCCTGTCTCGCATCTCAACCCAAAACCTTCTTCCACGAGGGCATCAGGAAACTTGAACAACGTTGGACCAAGTGCGTTGAAAAGCAAGGGGACTATGTCGAAAAATGATGTACATGTAAGTTTCCTATTTAATTTCAATAAAATTTTATAACTATATTGCGGATAATTATTGACTTACCCTCGTAGTTTTAAAAATCTGACTCAATTTATTATAATTTGTTGCCCAAAATTAGGTTTGTGTCTCATGAAGTACACTTTGTGTTAACTAGAGTTCTGTTAATGATTCGGATAATTGTTACACAACTTTATGCTATTTTTAATTTTTTAATCATGATAATATTCATAAAACCGTTTTTAGAAAACTAAATTGAAAAATATGCAATACACTATGCATCTAAATAAAAAAATAATAATTAGGTCAAATTAAAAAGTCATCAATTGAAATTTAGTTCTTAAAGAGTCATAAAGTCTTATTTTATTTTAGTTTAATTTTCACGAGATTTAGTTGTTATGATATATAATAAAACAATTTTTTGTCATGCAAACATAATTATACTTAATACTTAGTATATTTCAAGTATATTTTTTCTAAACAGTTGGGTAATTTGCAGCACTGGCGACTCTCACAGAACTCTGGTCAATGTGCCACTTGATCCAATCTAATGTCTTTCGTGGAACTGGTGCTGTAAGGCTGTCTTTGTTTTTGGTGAATATGTTCTTCCATATCACTGTTTGGTGGGTCTCTTGCTGGTATAATGGGTTCACCAGTTTTATACAAAATAACACTCAGTTGTAATCAAAAATCACTTAATTTCAATTTCTGAGTTTCCCCTTTTTGCTGACAGTTTCTTTTGTATGGTAGCAATGCATTTACATTTATCTAGTCTACAAAGTGGTGAAATAAACTAAAATACCACTTTTTGCTAAGTAAAGTAGTTTTGTATCTACCAATCAAGCTGTCAAGGTCAACTCATCCCATATGCTTGTTGTAGATGATTACAATATTTGGACAATCAATTTCAATGCTTTTTATGTGTGTCTATTATACTGTTAACCAGAGCTGTTTAGTACTTCTCCAACAAATGTTGACACCAAAAAAAAAACAAACACTTTTGTTATTTTTTCATCCAACAGTAGATAACTCTTCGCCTTCTACAGTTGTCATGAATTCTTCAGAAGTTTTACATGGCTCTTTGTTGAAAAACTTTTCATTTGTAAGCTTCAGGTTTTCAAATCGGTTTTGCCTAAAGGTACATAAACCATGGATACCCCCTTTGTTAATATTGTATAATTTTATTCAATATGAATAAAATATTGATGGTATGTGAATCAAGTACATTTATAAATTTCTTTATACATTTTTTGCTCTCTTCAAGTGTAGATTATATATGAAAATTATCTAGATAACCAAAAATTAAGAAATAGAAAAATATTGTAAAACTAATTAGTTTAAAATCAAATTATCAAAATTATTACCTAATTGTAAATATTTATTTGTCAATAGATACATTTATAATAGATATTCTATTAGGTACTCAAATTATTATTTATAATAAGGTAATATTTTTTACAATTTCATAATTACATAGTATATTATAATACTTAATAATTATATTTTTGCTATTTCTTAATTTTTAGTTAGTTACCTAATTTTCAAATACATTATAGCCATGAAAAGGGTAGGAAATTAGAAATTGAAAAGTTGTCTATCCAAGGGAGAACAGAAATAACAAGAAATAATAAGAAAGTACTTGACTCCAACAATGGTTTATTTAGAGTATTGTTCTTGTGAGTGGAAGTGCAGTATAAGATATTAATTTTTGTACAGAGTTAATTGTATATTTTTGCAGATTGTTACAAATAGTATAAATTTTAACATAAACATTTTCTATTGTAATGATATAGAAAATATATGTGTTGATTTCATATTTGTTCGAGTGTTGGTATTCTCTTGGAATATTTGACACTGGTCTCTTCATTAATGCACTCAGAATTAAATAATATAAAATTACTCTCTTTCGTATACTCCTCAATTTTTTTTTCGTTTATTCTTTAACACATTTATTGCAGTGATGCTACGTGAACCTCTTCCCATGCTGATTTTTTTTTTTATTGTTATATGTATAAACTATATGGATAAGCACAAAGTAATTGGAAAAACAATTTTCCAAAATAAAAAAATGGCCAGAAACGGCATCATTGTCACTGGCTCTGATTTAGATTATGTTACAACACTAGGCTACATATAAATATATTAAATTTTATTTCAAACATTATTTTTTACTGTAAACATATTTTTATCAGTAAGAAAAAACATGATTAGTTATTGAAACAAGTTATAAAAACTGAAATAGTTGAAAAACTGCATCATATTTTATTGTCCACACAACAACAATGTTGGATTATCAAATGTTACTTTTTTTTATTACACTTTTGCTATTATTTACGACCAGACTTTTCGTTAACTAAAAGTTGTTAAATTGTTAACTTACACTTGGGGAAAAATCTGGTCGCAAGTAATAGCAAAAGTGTAGTAAGAATTAACAACCAGCTCGTCATGAACAGCAACAAGATTTCGTTACTTTTTTTACTACAACTTTATTCCTGTAAACATGACTATATTTCTAGGAAAAATAGAAAATTTACTTACTCTCACATTTGGACTTTTCGAGATATGTGATCTAAATAGATGATGGTATCACACAAAATGTGGCCAGAACAATGTTGAAAACACTCTTGCTAGCCATGTATGGTGCATAAACCTAGGTCATTTTATTACTAAAACTAAACAATTGTTAGTCCTAAATAAAATTTTAACTGTCTCCTTATAGATCTACATCTTATAGGCCTGAAAAACCAATAAGTTAATGTCTTGGGAAATTGTATTTTCTGCTACCCTAATTTTTAAGTATCTTTTTTTGATAAAACTCAACTCTCTACAAGATATATTTGCTTCAAAATTAACTTAAATTTGGTTATTAAATGTTCCTAACATTGTAATCCAACAATTAGTCTAATATAAACCTACTTTTACTAAATAAAACCTCTCAATAAAAAAAAAAAAAATGCTATGAGAAACAATTCATCACAAATGACCTCACCACAAAGAATTGTTTTGAATATCTAGTTGTTCTGGTGAGAGTCAAACCCATTCAAGTTTTCACAGCTAGTTTTGACCTTCTAATTTCTAGCTATCTTTAATTTCTATATCTTTAACCATAACTTAATGAACTGAGAGAAAGTGTAGTACAACAGCCAAAAATATTAAAAAATTAATAACTATTTTAAAAATAAATTTTATAATAGAATCAGTTTTTGTAACAAAAAATTAAATATTTATAGAGTCTAAACTCAGAAACTTAATAGTCTAGTGCTACACTCCATCCGTGGATACATTATTGGCAATGATGTTTTTAATAAGTCTGATAGTGTACAGAAAAATCAACTTTGTTTTCTGTAATTTTGATTAAAAAAAATTATTACTGATGATTCAAAAATTGTGTGTAATTATAGAAAAATAAGAGTCTTTCATAGAAAGGTGCTTGGAAATGATTGTAATTTTGGGGTTCTACCAAAAACGTTTGTTTAGATCCTCCACTGGCTTTCTCTCCCTTACCCACATAAAAACCTTAAACAAACTACTATTTAGTGAGATCCCTGTATGATGAGCTATATATAGATGTTATAAATAATGTATATATATGTTGATTTTGTAAATTGTTGTTTACAATAAAATTTAACAACACAATTTTCATATTATTCCAACAGACGCCTAGTAACAACTGATGTGTTTCCAATAAAAATAAATGTTAACAAGACCCTGAGTTGTTCAATTTTTTATTTCAATCCCTCACCCTGTCTCAGCTTAAAGTATATAATTATGCTACTTTCAGAAAAATCTAGCTATACAGAAAATCTAAATGTACGGTTTGTGTTCAACTACATTTTTTGAAAGTAGTTAAGTGCATTATTAGCTGCTGCTATTCTTCCTATTGTCTAATATTATATAGAACCTTCATTGACTTGGTACAGTTATACATTTTATGTATATATATATATATATATATATATATATATATATATATATATATAGTGTTAGAATCATACTGGTGTAAGCCAATTTTTTATAATTTTGGCATAGGCTCAAGATTTTTCCCACAAAACAACAAATTTATTCAGTATAATATTGGAGTAAGTCATATATCATTTTTTAAATGCCAGGTAACAGCATGTCTTTACTGCTATCAGAGGAAATATGATAACCTTTCTGAGAATTAGAAGTAAAACTTTCTGTTTTCAAAATCAATAATTTTGACTTGCACTACTATGATTATAGCCCACACACACACACACACACACACACACACACACACACACACACACACACACACACACATACACACACACACACACACCACACACACACACACACACACACACATCAGGAATGATGTTGTACTGTTTGCCAACGATAAGCTTTGGATATAAAATAATAAAGATTCTTGTATTTGAATAACCTATGTTGTTTTAAATTATTAAACAAGAAAACGTATTTTATATATATATATATATATATATATATATATATATATTTAACATTATCCATTGTTTTTCCGTTGCATTAACTTCATATATATATATATATATATATATATATATATATATATATATATATATATATATATATATATATATTCTTGATATTTTACATTATCCATTATTTTTCCGTTGCACTGACTTTATGAAGTTAATATATTACTATTGTAAGTAATTTTATCCACCATTAAGTGCAATGATTTTACCTTGAGTGATGAGGCACCTTTCGGTCACTTGACCATTGTCGAATCACTGATATTTTTCTCCCAGGAGAAAAATATCAGTGATTCGACAATGGTCAAGTGACCGAAAGATAACTCATCACTCAATGTAAAATCATTGCACTTAATGGTGGATAAAATTACTTACAATAGTAATATATTAACTTCATATATATATATATATATATAATATATATATATATATATATATATATATATATATATATATATATATATATATATATATATATATATATATATGCAACTTGACAAGTTGTATTCATCTCTTAACAAAATAGCAAAGTTTGAGTATTAATTGGCACCAGCTCAAAAGTGCTTTTTAACATATATGCAAATGACATACAGGAAACTGATAGTTTTAAACTGCATAATACAGGAGAGAACATGGTGGTAAGAGGAAAGCATGGTTGGGGTATTCAAGGCACCCAGACATCAAAGGATATAAGTGAAATGTTTGTACTTTTATTGATTAGTGTAGTGTCCGACCATTAAAGTATATAAAAATGTTTTAGCAAAGAGGAAATAACTGAATCTTTTACTGGTAAATACATAGCAGTAAATGAATGTACAATTAACCTACAATTTTATCATACGCTTTAAATTTTAACTTTCATTTTCTCTAAATAGTAAAAATAGCATTTACTTGCCATTATTTTCTGTTCACTAGTTAATGCCTCATTGTTTTCCACACAAGACGCCTTTTCAGTTGCAAAAAAGAGTGGGATTTGCAAAGTTGTTTGTTTGGGTGTGACAGTTTTGTTAAAAGTAGTATTTCTGTTACAGCTACGTAGTGGTACTTTTGTTTAATATTGGTTAACTTAGAACTGTTCCCAGTCATAACACTCACATGAATGAAACACTTTAGATCAACAGGAAACAATGGATAAAAAGCATACAGCACTGAGGTGCAAGAACAGAAACTATTGCAAGAGTAAGAAAAGTGGTCCAGTGTGGTTCACTAGATGTTATGCTAGTAAGCTAAGAACTCATCATGAATCAGTTCCACGAATCTTATGAAAAAGAAATTATATACCATCATCAGAAAATGTATGATTTGCAAGAACTGAAAGCAACAGATTTTACTGTACCTGAAGGCTTTGCTTTAAAAATTCAAGTGATTTTGAGATTTTATGAAGTGCTTGATGAATAATGAAGATTCTCAATGAAGTAATCTTTATTTAAAAACCGTTTGTCTCTCATTTGCCATCACATATTTTAAATCAATAGCAAAAACATATCTAACACAAAGTGATTTGGCAAATGAATAATTATTTATTCATTTGGTAATTACATACATTTTAAAATTTTATTTTTGTCCATGACTGTCTAGTAGTTAATCCCTTATTACAATCTGAAATTATTAATATCTATTAGACTATCTATTAATATAAGTTGTAAAATTGTTAGCCTACACTTGGAGGTAACGTTTTCGTATGACGACTTCTTCAGCCTCGCGCTTTTGCCGCTAGGATTTTTTGTTCCAAATTTTTGAAAATTTTAACAAATTTACAAAATTAAAAGTTCAGATGGCCATACACTAATGTTAAAGTGATTAAGTTTCACCGAACTTAAAGGATTACAAAATTCAACTGGATATAACTGAAATAACTGAATATAATAGTATATCCAGTTATAAGGAACTTATGTCTTTAAATCTTCCAAATATTTTTTCTATGGCCAAAATATAACAATTCCAGGCTTTGCTTTCATGATGAAAACGTTTTTTAAAGTACTTTTCAATTTGAAATTACTTACGACCAGACATTCTATTAACATAAGTTGTTTAATTGTTAGCTTACACTTGGAGATAACGTTTTCATCTTATGACTTCTTCAGCCTCACGTTTCTGCTGCTAAAATTGCTGCAGGATTTTTGGTTCCAATCTTTTGAAAGTTAGAATTGATGTGATCGTAAAGTATGTGTGATCTGTATCGTATCTTTTTCTATTAGGATGTCATTTTTATGTATGTTGCTATGTTTGTACATTTCATATTGTTCTAATGTGTTTAATTTGTGGCCTTTGTTGCATGTGTGAGGGATCTTCGTGTTATTTTCCATACTGTTGCATGAGTGGTTAGTGTCCATGAGGTGATATGCGAAGCTGGATACACTAGAAGTGTGCAGTGCGTTTATGTGTTCCTTATATTTTCAGTGAAAGATCTGCCTGTTTGTCCAATATATAACTCATTGCAATTGGTGCATTGTAGTTTGTTTATTCCTGAGTTATTGTGAATTTAAAAAGCAATAGATAATTACTAAACATAAATATAACAAAAATAATAATATACACTTTACTATTACTTTACTCAAAGGATTTGTTTACTTTTGATACCCAATTCCTTTCTTGTTATGAATATTTAAAACTAATTACAGTAAAAATGAATATGACTGTTTAGTAAAAGTAACCAATAAATAAGCTCCAATTTGGAATTAAAAACATTAGTAAATTTATAGAGACATAAGAATCTGAATTTTTTTTTACACTTTGTAAAATATTTTGTATTTTAGGATGAGTAAAGTTTATTCTGCCTGTGAATGATATGAAAAGGATTGTGAATACAGACATCTTTGTCCCATGAAACTCTCTGAAGTAGGATATAAATAAGGATTGTTAACTTATGCATAGTATACATGCATAATAAGTTACCTGTAGAGTAACTTACTCTACATATGCTGTCACTTACCTGAAAGTAGACTTACTTTATCTCAGACAAAAACATTTGGTAACTATTTGCAAGCAGATTTATGTAAAAACACTGATTAAGTAGTCCACATGCTCTTATTTTAAGAGCTAATTTTGGTATGAACTTTAGTTTGCCATCATACATATATGTAAAACGCTTCTTACAGTTTGTTCACTATATCTAGTTAATCACTTTAACATTAGTTTATGACAATCTGAACTTTAAATTTTGTAAAAACTCCCTGAGACAGAACATTTTCGATTGCTATGTGGTGATCCGAAAAGTTTTGTCTCAGTAAGTTTTAACAAATTTACAAAATTTAAAGTTCAGATAGTCATAAACTAATGTTAAAATGATTAAGTTTCACCGAACGTAAAGGATTACAAAATTCAACTGGATATAACTGAAATAACTGGATATAATAGTATATCCAGTTATAGGGAACTTATGTCTCTAAATCTTCCAAATATTTTTTCTATGGCCAAAATATAACAATTCCAGGCTTTGCTTTCATGTTGAAAACATTTTTAAAGTACTTTTCAATTTGAAATTACTTGCGACCAGACATTCTATCAACATAAGTTGTTTAATTGTTACCTTACACTTGGAGATAACGTTTTCATCTTATGACTTCTTCAGCCTCACGTTTCTGCTGCTAGAATTGCTGCAGGATTTTTGGTTCCAATTTTTTGAAAGTTAGATGTGACGTGAATATAAAGTATGTGTGATCTGTATCATGTTTTTTTTTCATTTAGGATGTCTTTTCTACGTATGTTGCTATGTTTATATATTCCATATTGTTCTAACGTGTTTAATTTGTGGCCTTTGTTGCATGTGTGGAAAATGTTCATGTTATTTTTCATACTGTTGCATGAGTGGTTAGTGTCCATGAGGTGATTTGCAAAGCTGGATACACTCTAAGTGTCCAGTGCGTTTATGTGTTCCTTATATCTTTCAGTGAAAGATCTGCCTATTTGTCCAATTTATAACTTATTGTAATTGGTGCATTGTAGTTTGTATATTCCTGGGTTATTGTGTGTTGGTGTTGTTATTAATGGTCTGTCTGGTAGCAGTTTGGTTTTTATTTGTAGTTCTGTAAACTATATTTTATCCTGCTTTATTGAAATGGAGTGCTATTTTATTTGTGTTTGTTTATGTATGTGAGGGGATGAATTCATTTGTGTTTGTGTTTTTATTATTCTTGTTAAGTATTTGTCTGTGTAGTTTGTCTATTAAATAGTGGTCATATCCGTTCATGTAAGCTAAGTACTTGATTGTGTTTAGTTCCTCTGTGTAGTTAGTTGTGGACATAGGTATCTTGTTTAGTCTGTGTAGTAAATGTTTGAATGCTGCGTGATTATGTTGTATTAGTTGGTTTAATGTGTTGTGTTAGTGTCTGTCATGGTTGGCTTGCAGTACATGTTGAATTCATGTTTGTTTTGATTCTTTGTTATGGTGATGTCTAAGAAATTTATTGTTTTGTTGTTTTAAAATTCTACAGTGAACTGGATGTTTTTAGGTATTTTGTTTAAGTATGTTTGGAGATAGCATTGTTTTATGCAGAGGAAACATAGTTCAACATGTTTAAAATATAGACTAGCCATGTCTTTGTTTTTTATTTGACAATATTGTTTGTATGGTTTTAAAATACAATGCAATAAGGTCTTTGCTATACTTAGAGTTGTAAGTGGTACCTCGAGAGCCATTGACATTGTATCACCATTGGTGAAGCCAATGTTTAGCTAGATGTAGAGTTTCAAACACCCTGATTTTAGTTTAATGATTTTTTTTAAAATGTTCAAATTTTTTCTTTATGGACAGAAGTTAAATTTAATGTTACTGATAAATTAAAAGTAGTAATATTCGACAGTATAAAATTAGACTGTAAATTTTGATTTTAAACTTATTTCACTAACAGTAACTGTATATACAGTAATTTATTAGAGGTAAATACATTTTTTTCAAATATTGGAAATATTGTATTTTTAGGATTATTACAAGCTTTATAAACCCATTGTCGTTTATTGGATTACTGACAGAAAAAGAACAATGCCCAACCTTATATTGTCAATATTCAAATATTTGTGCCCTCAAATAAATAGTTACTAAAACATAAGATTTTACATGGCATATGAGTACAAATAAATATCTAAGTGTTTACACAACTATCTTTGTATAAACATAATCTTAGTGGGTACTATCATCAGATTTTCACAACCAAGTAAACTTGTGTTCAAAGAAAATTCATAAAAGAGTAGACATCATTGATAAATATAAACTTGTCTAGGTTATAATGTCAGCAATGATAACTTAGTGACCTCTTAAATGAAAAATACAGATGTGATATTATCAAGGGAAACAATTGCACAATCTAAACATAAGGTTTGCATGAACTGTAGAAGAGTTAATATTAGATAAAAGAAGTTTGATATATACCTAAGGAACTGGCAAAACATGAAAATTTTTCCTTTGTAAACCATATTTAAAGCTACTTAAAGCATTATTAAAAGGGAAATAAACTATGGTTAGCAATAATATGGACAATGCAGTCTTTTACTGTTGAATTCTCAAATTACAGAAATCATCTTATTGATTTTGAAGATAGATCAATATGATTTCCAGTCAGATATACTTTGCAGATATCAAAATAGAAATAGAGTCTAACGTTGACAAAATAAATTTAAAAAAAAAATTTCTATAATAGATTTTGGTATTTCAATTCCTCTTCTATCTTTTGGTCAAATGTATCCAATGTACTGGCCATCTACAGGGTGAGCTACAGAAACTTTCTGATTTGAAAGTTCAATAAAAAAAAGTAGTACAAATATCATTATAACATAAATTTTATTGTAAAACACATTACCTGAATTTTTGTATCACTTAGTTTTAAAGACCACATCGGACAAATGACAGCCCTCATTGTCAATGCATTCGGACAAATGACAGCCCTCATTGTCAATGCATTGAGTTAGTCGATTTTGAAATTTCCGTTCAACTCAATAAAGAATATTGATGGATATGTTGGCGATGGCTTGGAGTATTTTGTTCCTTGAGATTGGGTCCTTGAAAGGTCATTGTAAACAATTGATTTATGATAACCCTATAAAAAAAATCTCTCAAGATGAGGTGCTCTGAAAAATGTCTCAAAAGATCCATTGAACATCGCACTGTGTTTGTCGTGGCTCCATCATATTGGAACCACACATTTCTGACATTTACTTCAGCCCCTTTAGGTAGCAAAAAGGCTCATTGAGTAGCAATAATGGAATTACCGTTAGAAAGTTTGCCTCGATGGCAAACGCATGCTCCTCACTTGACCGATGCGTAGCTGCAACTGACTAGGCGGGAAACAAAACTTCATGGCCTTGCCTTTCATTTGAAATACTCCTCTCTAGTTTTCTACCACATGTGGCTGCTTGGTGATAAATACAAATCAGGAAGTTTCCATGACACCCTGCACTAAATATAGTAATGTTTCCTTCTTTTGATGTTTGTCGATAGATTTTGTTTCCTACTTTATCTTGCACAAAAGTATCATCTTTTAATAGGTATCATCATTCATTTGGAGTTGGAATTGAAATTCTTGAGGGTACACAACTATTCATGAAGCTTACTTTTTCTTCGAGGTATATTTAAAATTATTACTTCAGTTGAAACGTTTTTGTAATGGTTTACTATTAATCAATATAGGGAATTGTTGTATTATGATTATGTACAGCTATAGAATGTTAAAAATAATAATACAAAATGGAACATCTTGGCTGAATGTGCTTGGTGAAAAATTATAGTAAATCTTTCCCTTGTTCAAATGTAAAACATTAAACTATTTTTACTTATTAGAGTTTAAGTGTTTAACAATTTTTGAAATTAATAATTTTTAAGGGGCCATTGTCCCACTATCATGCACTATTAGAATTCAATTATCTAAAACATGTTTTTTGCTCACTCTAATGAACAGTTCACAGATATGTAGTGTCGTATGTGTTGCTTGTTTAATCTTATAGATATTGATAATTATAACTTAGATAATGGAGTTACCTGATGTTGAGGTTAGGGAGTTTTCAAGATTTGGTGTACCTTTGCTATAGTTTCCATCTTCTCTGTTTTGAGGGGTTGTAGTAATATAAATAGGCATCTTGCTGCTAGTTACATCGTCACGTCTTTCAATAACTGATACACCACAATAACTATTAAATTCCTCCCCCTAATTGCCACCCTCCAGTATCAATATTACCAAACTATGTTAACATTTATTTTCTTTCTGTAATAGTAATTTTCTTTTAAAAAATTCAATTGGCTTACCGACCAACTCAGGGGGCTTAGTATGTTAAACGCATCAGTAAAAAAGAGTTTATGCTTTAGTTTCGAAAGTGTTTTGAAACATACAACATATTGGGGAACAACATATAGTATTCTATTATTTTTTGTTTGTTTGTTATAAACTACAGAACAATATTATGAAATAATATTTGGCACATACCTTCAAGTACATTTTTCTTTCACTTAAAAAATTATTTCTTCTCATTAGTTTTTTATAGATCCTGAACCATTAGATTTAAGTAAAAATATGAACTTTTTACCAATTCACTTTGATAAAATATTGTTATATGCATATATACAATAAAACTATGAAAAGAGTTCTACTCAAAAAAAAACTATGTACCTATCTGAATGTTGTATAAAATTTTGTTTTCAATTATAAAAAATATACCACAAACATAATGTATTCAATATTATTGCTTTTTTTATAAACTAGAGAATAATATAATGAAATAACAAATAGCATATGGCTATATCCAAAATTCATTTTATTCATTTACATTTAAAAAAATTTATTACAATTTTGATTCTTTACTTTATATTGCCTGAACTGTGTGTCTTAGAAATAAATGTTGAATATATATATAAAATGTTCACTGATTCACTGCGATAAAAAACTATTACATCAATATACAGTAGTGTATAACAGACTAAACGAGCTGAGGGTTTTCTGTTTTAATTACAGCATGTTACAAAACAAATAGTTATCTTAAAGTGTTTAAAATATGGATAACATTTAGGCAAAATTGTAAAAGGTAAATAAAAGAAATAAACTTTTTACAAATTACTATAACTGATGTACAAGTTTTATTTACAGTGATAAAAATCAAATAGCACATAAATTGTTGTTACTGTAGCATATAATTAAATTAAAGTTGTAAAAACCTTATTTTTTGTAGCTATGGAGTCTTCAGATTGATATTGAAAGTTTTTTAAAGTTCTTTTAAGAACAGAAAACATGCATGAAGTCAGTGACGTTTTAGTTATGGAAGGATATATGTCTATACAACATTGTCAACCCTTGATCAGTCAGTATTACAAATATTACTGATATGTCTACACAATTTATAGTTCTTTTGCACCATTTTTAGAGGGAATGTCATTTGACTTGACAGAAGCTACATAAGTCTGAGTTAGTAGCCATGTTGGCAGTACAGTGGCTGTTACGTTGGCAGATGGTATAATCTATCTTGAAAACACAGTTTATTATAAGAGACGTCCGGACAGAATCTGTTATAACAAGGTTCTAGGTTATACAATAGAAATTAAAAACAAAGGAATATATGAAATAAACTAAACTCTGTACAGTACTGTTGCAGGCTATTTTCTTAGTCTGCGTTTTGATTTATTGTATCCAATAAAATCACTTTCATCTGATGGAAAACATTTAGCATTATTAACTCACAAATATGTTCTGATTGACAAGGCTCAACCATTTTGTTTAGAATCACAAAAATGGCACAATAAGAGAATCTAGCCCTATATTGATATCAACTATATTAAAGGGATTGTTTTGTGTAAATTATAGTCAGGTATATTCAGTGGTTATCAAGCAATGCAACACCAAATTAATGTGTCATAAATGCAGCTCTCGCCAATTTAGGGAAGCATTCCAACTGTCGTAAAAGTGAATTCGGTCAATTCAAGAGAGAAATATAAATGTCTTTGCCAATATTTCTTATACTGTTGTGTTAACAGCATTAAAAACGTTTCACAAGTATTATAGTTTTAATAAAAAAATATGTAAATTATTATTACATGTTGCCCATCAGTTGATTTATTTAATAATAAATAAGATTTAGCTACATTATAGAAATTAGTTAAAATTTCACTTTCTTCACTATAATACAATTGCTTAAGTATACACAAATATGTTGATCACAATTTAATTAAATTGAAAATAATTTAATTAATAAAAAATAATCTAAGAACTCCAAGAATTGAAATACTAGTGGTAAAATAAAATTTTAAAACACTAAATGAAGTAAGAAATATTTTTTTTTATTCAAGACTAGACTACACTGGTACTTATTACTGTATGTAGAGAATGCTTGTCATTAAACAAGTTTTGGCTTTAAAAGATTGCCTATCACAATTCCTAGGAACAAAATCAGCCCAACTCTTCGGTTAGAAAGAAATTTTTCCCCACAGTTTGTAGGGTTTTGTATGTTTAAGGAATAAAGCTGAAAGAGAAAGATTTGCGAATTAATATAAGTGAACAATATTTTATTAAGAACTCACTTTAGAAATCTAACACATATAAAATAATTAAAATCCTCAAAATTAAATATTCAATATAAAATACAAAATAAATTAAAGGCTTATCACAATTAGAAGGGTTTGATATGGTCCAAGGATAAAATTGTTTAAAAATCTAATTATTTTTTAAAAACGTATTATTAAAAAAAAATTTATATCTCTTAAGTTAATAAACAAATATCATTATAGTTTTAAGTTTAGCTTTGACTCAAAGTTTGTCAGAAACAAGTAAGAAAGAAGTGACACCTACATTAAAAAACCTTCCACTTGGTGGCATACCACACTATGTACAGCTCTCAAGTGGAAATATACACTAACCACAAACTAATCAAGAGGCTATAGCAATCACAACAATAGCTACTTTTTCAACAAAGTACTATAATATAGAGCAAACTATAATTCAACAAGAGTTACACTCTCTTGGCCTCAGCAATATAGACTATTAAAAGAAGTAAATCACATACAACACATGAAAAAACTGGGCTATATACTGATGCACTAATTTTATTTATAGACTGAGGTAAAAAAATAATTCAGGTAAAAATATACTATGGGTGCTTACAGAACTTATTAACAAAATATTGGTTCTGGAAGTAAACGAAAATAATTAGCCGATCCTAATCATGTGAGTTTATCAACACGTGTGCAGCGTGCATGCATGAACGCCCGTGATGGTAGGTGCTCTTCCTCTAAAACCAATGGTTCAGTGTAAGGTTAATTGTCAAAAAAAGTTGTCGGTTATTGTGCTAGAAAAATTTTGGTGCATTTTGTGTTTTTTCCACCATTGCTTTCAGATGGGGACTGTGTTATCATATTAGTGTTAATTGAAATGCTTTATAGAAGTGTTTATTAGTGTTTGTACAATGAATATGGATAACAAGGATTAATTATTAGAGAATATACTGTAACAATATTTGTCTTAGTAGACATACTCCAATAATTCATTTTCATTCTCTATATTCATTGTACAAAAACTAATAAACACTACTTTAACACGCTTCAAGTAACACTAATACAATAACACAGTCCTTAATCTTACAGGAATTGTGGAACAAAAAACGAAACGTTCACTAAGAATGGCACAATAACTGACAACCGACATAAAATTTTCTGTCAATGGCTAACCTCAGGCTGAACACAATGAAGTGAAAGGGGGAGTGGGGTGTACAGGGGGAATACCTACCGCCACAGGTATTAATTAAAGAAACTTAACACATTAATTAAAGGAAACATCGTAATATAAAAGTAAAAGTAATGCAAAAGTATGTGTGTGTGTGTAAAAAATATATTATAATAAATTTATATATATTAATAATAGGTGTACCTGATTGGCAAGATGGGCAGCAACCAAACCGACTGCAGAATAGTATGGCCACGTCTGATCACACTGGTAACCACTTAATAGTAAACTTCCTACCATAGTACTTGCAAAGACAGATAATATTAATTTTGTTTTATCACCAAATTTGATAGCTGTTGACTTTATTCCCAACAATAAATCATCCACTCTGTCCTGAAGTAAAAAAAAGGTTTACAGACAAATTTAATAATTAGTCTCTTTCAAAACCACAAGAGAAAAGATAAAAGAGAATAATTTTATAAAAAACACCATGAAAAATTTTTTTATAAAAAAGTGAAATATCTTTAAAAATGTTTTGCCTTTTTATAGATTTAATAAAACAAACACTTTGAACTTAATTACAAGGATTATTCGAGTTAAATTTTACCTACGTAAAAATCCTTTAGTCTATTTCTATAAATTAGGAAAAGCAAGATGCTCATAAAAATTAGTACTGATAAAACATATCAAAATATTCATCAAATTGCTTTTTAAGATTCTCAGATAAAAGTGAAATGTACATTATTTACATAATTATAGATGAAAAAATTATGTTCAAAAAAACAAAACAAATTTAGCATAGTAGGAAGGAGTTGTTGGTCCCAGTATATGTATTATGTGTTACAAACAAAAGAGTAGAAATGGAGATATCAAGACAGAGTGGTCAATAAACATTAGTATTATTAAAAACAGTAAAATATTTATTAAATATTGTATAAAAATAGTTAAATCCTTTTATGGAAAAACTGATATTGATACAACTGGGAAAATCTATTGAATGTCTTGGCACAAAAAATTGTATTAAAAAAATCCCAAAAATATTTTAAGTATTTTTTAGTAGGTAAACCTACTTCCATTGTATACTTTTATGGTTGATTATTTCTTCACCAGTGAACATAGTAAAGAATAATCCCAACAAAGCTAATAACACATGTCAACAAGAAAATGCTACAAGATGACACAAAGATGAAAAACAAGACAATAATAAAACTTAATGCAATGCCAAAATAGACAACCGATAGTAAGTTTAAAGGCATAATCAGTCAGATTTTGGAAAATGTTGTCATGGGGACAGTTTAAGCCTTCATTTTCAAGTTCATTGATTTTCAGGCTAATCTCTATCACTAACATTGTATTATGAAAAAAGACTGGCATGAATCATGTAATTTACCTACGTAACTGAAATATTTATTGGTTCATAAGATAATTGTAAATTAATTAAAATAGTTGAGAATACAACAACTAAGACTATAACAACCATCACCAATTTACAACAACAACAACAAAACTGCGGAGTTTTTATATAAAAAGTCGTTAATTTTAATTCCTGAATTCTGAATTAAAAACATACTACTTCCAAATGTTAAAAAATACAACAAATTTATTTTAAATAACATTGGTATAAGCTGGGTTAAACATATTATCAACATCTCAAAATAAAAAACAGTATTTTTTTTATACTTTTAAAACAAACCAATAACCAGAATAAATAGTTGTTATAACCCAAATATAATCAATATTTTTGTTACATAACACAATAGGCATCAAAAAATTGTCAGTGGTTATAAAAAAAAATTAGTAAAGGAATTAATTATTAAGACAATTTTTTGTACACTCTTAATCAGACATTTTTAAGTTATAACAGCTAAAAGACTACATTGGATATCTTAGGAATGATTGTTGGCAACACATTAATACTATGCCAATTTTGGAAAACAATTCTATACAAACAGATACTAGCATGGAATAATAAGATTACTTCAAAGTATAATAGAGGTTTAATTAATTTAAATGTTAAAAACAATTCAAAATAACTGCATAAAAGAGCAAAAGTATAAATCGACAATTTAACCAAAATCTACTTCCATTTTTTGTTATAAATCTCATAAGACGCAGAGAGTAAAAATTTCAAATAGATTTTTGTTCTGACATTTAATGAATTTCATAGGAGAAAACTTTTTTATATGTTTACAGGGAACAAAATGGTCTAAGTTTGAGTAATCAGTATGACCATAAAACTTAATTTGTATGAGTGGTATTTGTTTCTATCAATGGTATCAAGAAAATTCATTTAAATCTATATACATTCGTTCAATGTTTCAGTTTCATGTTGAAACTTAGTAATATTACAACTTGTAAGGGACTTATAATAAAAGTAAATTTTAAAAAATTATCAAAACCGATAGTCAGTATCTAGGTTGGTTGCCAGTGTGCGTTGTTATATTGGGGAGCCTCGAGTTAAAGATGGGTGGTTTATAATAAGACACGTTTAAATACAGGGTGCGGCAGCATAACTTCCTTTTTTGAAAACTCAATAAAAACTATTGTATGCATCTGAAAATATTTATTTATTTTTTATAATGTAGGTACATGTCTAAAGTTTTTATTTACATTGTTTTGAAGATCAAATCTGTTAGGTGACGTCCCTCATTCTCCATACATTGCGTAAACCGATTTCTGGCGTTTGTCATGACTCTTGTTAGCGTAGCAGGTGTTATGTTGGCAATTTCTTCTTGGATGTTGGTCTTCAAATCTTGTAGGGTTCTTGGACGGTTCACATAAACACGGGATTTCAAAAAAACCCATAGAAAAAAATCACAAGGGGACAGATCGGGAGAGTGTGCCGGTTATTCCGATCGGCCAGGGTGCGACAGCATAACTTCCTTTTTTTAAATGCTCGCCATTCAGTTAGTTGATGTCATAGTGGCGCGCTAGTGGTCTCATTCAAGAGGAGGTACAGTAAAGTTTTGTCCCGACACGTTTCAGTCGCCATCATGCGTTGGAATAGTGAGAAGCGTGCCTTTGCCATTGAAACCTACTTTTCAAGCGGATGTTCGGGTCGAGGGACTCCAGTTTTTCGTTTTGTCGCACTTGCAGTTTGTCTGAATGTAGTGATCCATGTAACAATTGATTTGCGGTCTGGGAAGGGAGCCAACGGGGCTAAATTAAAGCGATTCCAAAATGCGGGCTGTGTTGCAATAACCGAACATCCGCTTGAAAAGTAGGCCTCAACGGCAAAGGCACGCTTCTCACTATTCCAACGCATGATGGTGACTGAAACGTGTCGGGACAAAACTTTACTGTACCCCCTCTTGAACGAGACCACTAGCGCTCCGCTATGACATCAACTAACTGAATTGCGAGCATTTAAAAAAAGGAAGTTTTGCTGCCGCACCCTGTATAATATATCTCAACTCAACAACAAATCCTAGAGACCAACCACTGATGATGAAATAATTTTAACAAAAACGTTTTATCTCAGTAAATTTCAACAATATATTTAACCTAATGCACATTACGGACTAGGTGAGCTTGTCTCGACAATTTATTATTAGCGGGTATATAGACTAACCAGTAAGTCGTGAATCTCATTATTGTTTGATTGATTTGTTTCAAATCATTCAAGAGAGTATATTTTCTGATACCTAACGCACAAGACTAGACGTCTGTGCTCTATAATGGATATTTATCGACTCTCAAAACTAACAGCATAAATAAAGATATTTATGGCCCATTGACATTCTGTCAGACATATTAACATAATAGAACACTTCAGCAGTTTTTATGTCAATTAGAGTGAGAAGCTCAGTATAGGTCTTACTAACTTCTCAATATTGGGTCAGTTGCTGTAATTAGTTTATTCTTGTTTACATATGAAGTGAAGGATAATAGTGGGATATAAAGCAAACTTCAAACCATAAGTAACTTTTAATTTGTTTTTACTAATTATGATTACACATAGTAATCAATTAAGAAATAATAGACTAAGGTACAAAATAACAAATAAGAAAATTGGACTGATATAAAAAATTTAATATTTAGTCCTTTAAAAGTGATAATATTTTTGTAGTAAAATATAACTCAATTGATGCAAGGAGTTAATTTGTACCCGCTAGTGTTGCATCGCACATGTAATTAGATCAGCAATGGGTTAAGTCATAATATCCCTATTTACTAATTACTACTATATTCAAAAACATGTTTGAAAATACCTAACTTGTTTCAGAATCAATTTACAATTTTCACTCTATCTGACATCTCCAAATTTCTTTCTCGACTTAGTTTTAAGGCAATTTGTCATTTATGTTAGGAACTCAAACTTCTTTAAAAAAGATTGGTCTGTGAACTTCTGCTTTCTGGCTATTAGATAAGACAAACACAATTTGGAGGTTAGGGATTGTTTTATGAGCAACAAAAAACCATTAAAAGCCCTTAGGATCTTTACCTGGTTGTAAGTCTTCATGTCATAACTCAAGTTTTAGTAAAAATTGTATTAGGTCTTGCAAAATGGCTTGATTTAACCCTAACATATTAACAATTTTTACCAAAGGTCCAAACATTTCAGTTTTCTCCAGTAAACACCTATAACTTAACATGTAAAGGTGTTTCTTTGAATTTCTGTTAACTTTTTACTAGTGTAAAATATTTAAAAGGATAGATACAAAGCTTTACTATAACAATGCCTCGAAATTGGAAGTTGAAATTTCATTACACAACAAGCAAACAAGACTACTGTATGGATGTGTTGGTGGTAGGAGTAACCAGGAGGTCTTGTTCAGTCAGTCTGTTAGTAGATAAGTGAAGGAGATGTTGAAGGATGGAGCAGAACAAATATAAAACACTTATTAGCACTGGTGTGCTGCATGTTCCTTGCAATTATTCTGGATCAACTTTGCTAATTTTTTTAACGAAAAATCATTACTTGGGCGATATCATAATTTTTAAAAATTACAATCATTTACTACAAATTAAAATAAAAGATAGCCATAGAATGGCATTGCTGGTTTTATGTGGTCCTTAAGCTGTCACTTGGAATACCAATTTTAATAGATTTTGAATGTTTATATATAAAAAAAACATTTCAAGAATGTTTAGTATCAAACCTGATGTGCATAGATTGTATCATATACAATAGTCCAACAGATGCCAGCAGTATAGAGGGGCAAGCAGACAGACCAATCACAAGAACCATGCACTGCAGACCAACCCAGTAATGTGCCCCAGTTGAAAGCCATACCCAGGATTAATTGGGGCCAATATGTTATTCTCTTCATTAAAGGATAGGTAATAACTAAACCTAAGAAGACAGAAAGAAAAGAAAACAACAATTTGAAAATAAGTTGTAGACAGTTGATATATATATATATATATATATATATATATATATATACAGTAAACTCCTAATTATCCGTGGGCGGATTAACCGGTTTGCGGATTATCCGGGGTCTGCCATTGTTTTACAAATATCCAATTTTTATTCCAATCAGATTCATTATTGTTTTTTTAACCTCTCCACACGGCACAATATCCGGTAAAAACAACGATCATAAAAATAAACTAAGCTATCTCAAATAACGCAAGGATAAACGATAACTGTCCTGTTAGACTGAATGAACCAACTCGAGTTGGGAACAGACTACTGTATATAAGAGACAATGACAAAATGCTTGGACCTAAAATGCCTGAAAACCTAATGTGTATCATAAGATTGTAAACAATGTCAGCTAATCTCGGCTATAAATAGTCTAGGACGTGACATACGCATTAGCCATGTCTGTCATATACATTATCGATCTTTATGGCTTTGTGACGCAAGTAGAAACAAACATTCCGAGTTGAACTTTGTGTGGTTATTATACTAAAATAAGTAGTGGGTAGTTTGAATTTTTATGCGTTATTTTAATTTTTCTATCTTTTTTATTAAATTTTATTTTTTGTATTAGTTGATATTTTATGTAAACTTCCTTCTTTTTGTTGTAAACCGATAAATAAAACAACATTTTAATGTCTAATACACTGTTTTAATGTCCCAAATAAACCTGTATATGGTAGAAATAACATTTTTGAGATGAAAACAACGGACACAATAATTAGAGCAAGAAGACTCTTCACTGTGCGACAAAATGGTTCTTAAGGAATTTAGATCGCACATTAAAGCTAAATCAATGCTCACAAAAAAAGAGACGAAAGTCACAGATTTTTTTGTTAAAAAGTGAAAGTATTATGTGTAAAGGAAATTACATATGTACATACATACTTACTTTTGACATATACTTATGTACGTATTGTAAATAGTTAGACATATAATGTACATGTTATGTTATAATCCGTCAAATACATCGTCATTTTAAATTATTTTCTGTATTTATTTTGTCCTCTGAAGATTATTTGTGAATTGCATTAACCGGGGTCATTATTTGTGTAACTTATGGTATAATAATCGATTATCGATCGTTTTGCGTATTCTTTGTTCATAGCGGATTATCCGGGGAATTCGTCATCCGGCGTTGCCGGGCCACCCTATTCCACGGATAATCGAGAGTTTACTGTATATACATCTGAAAACAAATGAGAATTTTTTATTTGACAAATATTGGTTTACAAATTTGAGCCGTAACCATTTCGGTAACCAACACGTGGTCCATTACAATGAACAGCTTTAAATCTTATAATAGTTAAATGTTTCTATTAATATAGCCTCGCATACAAAATTTTCTTCAATCTAAGTTCATTTATAAGTTTATTTGAGTTATTATCAGATTGTTTATTATTATCTAGATACAAAATTATAAGAAAGTGAATTATGAGACATTATTTACTAAAATAAATTTTTAACTCATTTCAACTTTTGAAACTTGTTTCACTAGTATCAGTAACTCATCATTATATGATTCACACCTTCCAGATTTAATAATCCATGCTATTAACCTTGGTCTGCCTTAAAAATTTAATTTATCTAAAGAGAAGTAGCCTTTTCTGAAACTGACAGTTTATTAGTTTAATAAATTGCTTCTTTCTAGGGGTCATTTCAGTCATAGTGTTGTACTTTTTCTGTTTTGAGAATTTTTTAAATTTGTTAAGAAGAAATTTCCTGGAATGTCATAGAAACAGGGACATTTCTATATTAAAAGTACCTTTTCTTTTCAAATGATGTTTCATTTATCTTGTTATAAAAACTTCTTGTTTTGTGTTTTTATTAATGATTTATTTATTTGCTGGGTCTTGCTATTACTTATAATGAAATTCACTTCTGTAATTGTATGTGGCAATGGGAAGAATTGCGACTAATGTGTCTAGTGTTACAAGCTTAACATAGGCATAACCTTATCAAGGTACAAGCTAGAATCCGATATATGTAAGTAGATGTGGAAGACATGAAATATAGGTACATATCGATATGAATCTCCTCTGAAGTTCTTGTCAATTGGTGATATTGTTCACGGTCTTCTTTATTCCCAAAATAAATCAGAAAGGTCAACCACTACTGAGGAACCTTGCTTACCTGCTAACTCATGGAAACTAAAACTCTTCCAAAACTTGTTCATTAAAGTGATCATAAAAATGACACAAGGTCCAGAAAGAAGCAAATTGGTAAATAGTAATAAGTGAATTAATCATGTTTACACTCACAGAGATTATTGTTTAAATAAATGCGGTTGATTTGCAATTCAGGTAAAACTATTTATTTAATCAGGCTTTAACGTTTCAATAACGGCAACGATATTGTCATAAGGCCTACAATACATAAGTACCCAATTAAAATTACCAACAATAATAACAATAGTTCACAAATAAAAAAACATAGCTACAATTAAATTTCTTATAGTTAAGAAACATTACAAAAACCACTAAAATGGGTAACGTTAAACAATTTTTAAATAATATTAACATAACAATTACAACCCATTCCATATTTAATTGTAAAAAAACATGAAAAACCTTTCACTACTACTACTACAGTTACAGTCACTTACAAGTCAGGAATAAAACTTGTTTAAATAAATAGTTGTACCCGACTTCCAAATCAACAGTACTATTAACCCATTCGCTTACAATGACGGCGATCCGCCGTCGCGACCCAGTGTGCCATTCTGTGAAGCGATGGTGAATCGCCGTCCTCCAATATAACTAATTTGTGTCGAGTTAGTTCTCAGTAAATCCAATAGATCGCATATGCATCTTATTCTACAGGCTTTGGGCTTTCCAATGGTAGTATTTTTATCTTCTTTGGACTGTTCGTTCTTTAAATATTTACGTTTTATCTGGCGACCGATCAGCTGACATTGTCTGTGACGTTGTGTTTACGTTGTAGTTGTGTGGGATATGTTTATAACCTAACCAAATTGTATTTAATTTGTTATTTGTGTTCTTTTTAAGTTAAAAATGAGTGGATTTATTATTTTATTTGTTGATGAATGTGGGAAGGAGTTGAAGGATTGTGAAATTGAAAGAATTTTTGGAGAATGGGACAGTGATTTGTTTGAGGAAACATTTGAGAGTGATAATGAAATAAGACAGTTGGACATTGAATCTTAAATAGATGTAGATGTAAGTAATGAATAAAAAAAATCATAATAGACTGTAATATAACAGGTTCACCACATCATGAAAAATGTAATCTGCCTTGTTCTGCAATAAGTGATAAGTTGCAACTTGAGCAGCCCTCTTGTAGTTATGTTAGGCCTAGGACTCCACTAGATGTAAATAATGTAATTTCTGATATAAATGTCCATGATAGGTCTGTATTACCATCTAATTCAGATGATGAAAGCTCACAGAATTCCAATCTAATTGAGCTACTCGATCAAATCTACCTTGATGGAATAATTGCCCCTCTGTCCCCTACTGCTAGTGAGGAGGATGATGCCCCTAGTTTTCTTGATCCTTGTCCTAGGCCTATTAGAGTTAGTACTAGAGATAGGGGTAAACCAAGAAGGGGTAGGCCTAAAAAAAAATTCTATGTTCCAAACCACCTAAGCCCACTAAAAGGCCAAGAACCAGTCGGTGGGAGTGTGGACTGTGCCTCGTCGCATTTCACCTACCAGAATGTTTCAAAGTATACAACACAAAAGTTAACTTTTCTTAACTCTTGTGAAATTGAAACATATTCTTTGCACCCTGAAGAATATTTTGGAGTATTTCCAAAGGTAATTTATGCTTTTACTTTAGGATAATTGAAATAAAAAAAATAATGTTTGATATTTTTCGTTGAAACATTTTAGTTGTTTACATATTATTAAATTATAAAAGAAAAGATATTATAAATATTAGTATATATTTTGAAAGTAAATGTATTTGTGAATAAAAAAATAACAATAGGTTCCATAAGAAACATAAATATGAACTAAAAAAAAGTAATCAACAAAAACCTTTAAAAATGGTCTAAAAAATTAGTTTTTTATGGCTCAGTCGGTGTAAAAAAAATTGTAAGCGAATGGGTTAAACAGCATTAATTGAAATCAAACTTTACTGATAAATATTATCAAATATTAAAATTTTTGAAACTTAATAAAAACACTCACCTAAAGAGCTAGCTCCTAACAGTATACTGTACCAATTTAATTGTAGAAGTATTAATAGTCCTAATCCTAGCTGCCCACTGAGAAACACAAGAGCATCCCACTGGCTTAACTTACCAGAAACTAAAGGTCTATCTTTGGTCCTGCTTACCTTTAAATAAAATACAATCAAGTTTTAATCATTAAATGAAGCCATAAGTGATATAACTACTGTTCAAATTAAACTATCTGATTAATGAAAGTGGTAATATTTGAATTGGTAGAAAGATTAACACCTGTAATTTTATTTCAACTTTTTTATTGATTTTTATGATCCCAAAAAACTATTATTTTAATGATTTTTTTACCTTATTCAAAAATAAATGAATGTAAAAAAATATTTATTTTAGTAAAATAAATTACTTTTTTGCCCCCCCCCCCAACACGATTGAAAATACAAATATTAAATTATCAGGCTAAGCAGATTTTTAATAACTTAACTTCAAGAATTATATAATAGGTATATAATTCTTATACTCTAAGAATTTTATTTGAAGAGTAGAAACATAAAAAAAGTCATTACATACTAAATCAGGGCTGTATGGCAGTTTACTCTTTAATTCAATGTTTTGGCTTGTCGAAAAATCCATTGTTTCTGGATGTGTGAGATTTTGCATTGTCATGATGAATAACACGTCTCTTCTTTGACTTTTTCAGAAGTTTTCCAGAGACTTCTGCCAAACATATAGCCATGTACTATTCAGAATTAGCCACTCTAGATTGCTCCGTCACAGTCCTTAAGGTAGAAGTACTGTAGAAGAAACAGCAACCATTCGCTTCGACCTGCTTCTTCCACAAACAATTTTTGTTGAATTTGGTTCTGTTGAAAGACCCATACAGTATTTGATGTTTTGTTTCAGGCTACAAAACATTTATGATGTAGATCCATGTGTCGTCACTTGTACACATAGCTTTTGATGCACTATGAAGCACTTTTTTCAACATTTCCGCGCCAATAAACACAAGGCTTTTTTAAATGTTTGTCAGATTATGTGTGTCCAATACAAACAAACCTTGTTTACATTCATACAATATCTATTTGATGTTTGTCATTGAGGGGTAAAGAATTCTTTGCAAAGCGTAAAATTTGTTTCTAACACTAGAATTTGATTAAAACTGACTCTATAAAAAATACAAACGTATTTTTTTAAATTTAAAAATACTTTCTTTTGAAATCTTATGGGTTGTAAAATTTCAAATAAACTATTTCTATTAAAGAACTATAATAAGTAAAAGTTACATTAGATTTTATAACTACAGTCGAGCCCTATTAACCCAAACTCAATCGTTCTTATTATCAGATTAACCAAAATTCATGTACAGTAGAAAACAAAGACAGCTGCATTGGCTAAGAGCCACACCATAACTTAAAATAATTTTAAAAATCTCAATTTTTTTTTGTTGCTGAGGCCTTAGTTAAAGATTGCTCCCTTCACTATCAATTATAGTACCTAGAAATGTTCTCATCTGATGCCAAATATCAAATCAATCATCTAATAAATTTATACTTATTTTACTCTCTTTAAAGTTTTAGTTCAACGGAATTTCAATGACACTGTTCAGTACTCCATAAAACATATTACATGTGTTCTTAATTAAGTTTTAATTATTAGAACAAATTATCTAACTAAACTAAGCTATTTGACCTCTGTTTAAGATGAGAAACAAGGCACCTAAACTACGGCAGGTGTGTGAAAACTTTAGGTTAGAAATTATCCCATCATTGAAGCTATTATGTTTCTTCTACTTAATTTCATAAGAAACTGATAGAAATTATCATGGAAAGTATAATTATTGTAGTATAATAATTCTTCTTTATTCTTGCTCTTAGTACTGTTATGGACTCAGGTTATATTAAGGTTTTAATAAATGATATTTGAGACCTCTACTGTGCATGATAATGAATAATAAATTATAGTTTCAATTCATTTTAAAATGTATTATTTTATTTCATAAGTATTGCCAATAGTTGTGAGTGCACTCTTTGTATGGCATCTAGAAGCTGAAAGAAATTGTTTTTGTCTCCTGCAAAATAGTTTGTGTTAATATTCCAGGTGATTTAAATTGAAACAAAGAAACTTTAAAAATAGGTGTTGTTGGTAACAATTTTTTAAATGTTAATTCAATCTAAACCCATATCTTTATCAAGTTATGGTTAGTAAAAATGGTGGTCTGATGATGATCTTAATAAAGTAATGATAAACTTTATTCTTGGGTTATAAAATAAGAGATAAGTAATTGTTAAATAAATTTGTTGACCTTCAAAGTAACTGCAAATCCTACTATGATAATTGCAATAGTTTTCAATAATTTTAAAGACAAAAACTATTAGTGTAAAAAAGTAGGATTTATTTTGTTTAGAGTATATGGTTACATAAGAAAAAAATTTATACAAATTTTAAACAACTGACTTTGTTTAATTCAGTGACTATAAATTTGCTAATTCATATTTAAATTTTCATTCTCATAAAAACTTTATGTTATGCCTCAAAGCAGCTTACAGATCTGCCATTTTAAATCCATCTTTTAAACCACACGTCTTCTGAGAAACTCAAAATGGAACAACAGATGAGTCTCGATAATTCGAGGTAGATGGGACTGAGAGCCCCTTGGATTACCAAAAATTCAGATTACAAGGAAATATATTCCTGTTCATTTGAAAAAATATTAGATCTAATGAACCCTAATTAAGAATGCACAAAATATATGCATTTTTGAAAAAAGTCATGTCTTCTGCTTATCACATCATGTTCATGCTATGGTGTCGTGTAGACATCTTAGCAGAAGCACATCTGTTGGTGTGGTGTCTATCTTTGTTCAATATAATGTAGTGCAGTTTCCAAGGCGTGTAACAATTTTCCCTTCTTGTATTGTCTCAATCGAACCTTCATCTCTATTCTCGTCATCACTGCCTTCGAGTGAAATGTTTTTTGTACCATTTCAATAATCATAACATCTGTTATCTCAAATTGTTTGCATCGGAATTTTAACAACCTGGAAGTTTGTTGATCAGATATGTCAAATCTGTTCTGGATCGATATGACAGTTTAATTATGGCTCAGGATTTTATTCCACGAATTACTTGTTTCTTTTTTATTTTGTTCCATGATTCGGCTTTCCAGTACACAACTCCCTTAACTTAAATTATTTTTAGAAAGCCTACAATGCTTTCTTCCCTTTCAGTCGTTTCCAAGAGAGACTATAAAAGGTAACATGTGTTTTTTATACATTCCAGAACATACTGATTCATCGGCTGGATTAGGCTTGTAACATTTGTGGGTAGAAATAAATCACAGATATCATCAGATGACAGTTGATCTTCATTGGGATGTGACAGTGCTTAGTCTAACAGTAAAATAGCCTTCCGAGGAAAAATTCTTTGCTTTTAAGCTGATTATCTCACGGCTTAACCGACTCGAAGCCGAACTTGAATTTAACAGAAGCTCGGAAATTCGGGACTCGCAATTCCGAGACTATACTGTACTTTGAAACATATTTCTATCTCTTTGCACTGATTAGCTGCAATCCACATCAATTTTATCATAAAACATCCTGTTTTAAAATTAGAGAATATTCTGCTTTTTATACAAATAAAAATTATTTTCAGGTAATATTACATTATTTGTAAATGAATTCAATTATTGGAAATAATTAACTTCAGTAAAGAAATTAATTATAGTAGAAATGTAATGTAAATTTTTACGTATTACTTTTATAGTATAATAAGTACCGGTAATTAAAACAAATAAGCAATATTTTCAATGATAACTTACAAAACAACAGAAGCCAAACTATCGATACTTCAAGTAAACAATTAACACCATATTCAAAATAAATAAAACTGTAATATTACAATCCATTAAAATTTTGCAATAACTTTCCATTACAAATGTAAAATAGAAAGGTTACATAATGCAAATTGTGCAATAGTTGAAGGTTCATTTGTATCTATGACATAAGTAAAAAAGTTAGCATAAACTCGCAACAACAAATATTTAGCACAATTTACAGTTCTATATAACTAATGATAAACATTAGGTAATGATTCATAACCATCTCACAAAAAATTGTTTTCTTGTTCATAACAATTAATAAAGCTTAAAATGTTACAATGTTTTTAAATTTTCAAGTTATTTTCCGATGTTTTGATACACATACTCATAAATTTCTGTTAAAATGAATCTTTTAAAAATTACAAATTATTCCTATTCAGCTAGAAATATCTAGAGGAAACAAAATCTTCATCTTACAAAATAATAAATTTATTTATATTAATATATAATATTTAATTTCAATAATATTTCATTTAATATTTATCTCTTGAATTTTGTAGTTACAGTAGAACGTCGGTTATCTGAACGTCAATTATCCGAAACGTCAATTATTTGAACACGAAAAAAGGTTGTGTGTAACCTGAACTAGACCAAACGTCACCGCGTAATAAACACTCGTCAGTTTGACCTTGGTAGTCGGCGCCGCCGTGCGACGTAGCAGACGTTAGACGGCACTCACAGCAGTCGCTTCCTTGTCAATCATTCACTCGCATAGTGCAGCGCTAAAAGTACATTACAGTTTAGTTTATAATTTGTGAAGTTAAGTTTGTTTGGAAAGTACAGTACAGTTTAGTTTATAATTTGTGAAGTTAATAGTATTGGACTGTACAGTAGTTTCAAGAACATTAGTCCAGTAAGTTAGTTTTTTCTTTTATTCTGTACATTATTGTTGTTTTAAGGTTAGGTTAGTTGTAATATTGTAGGCCGTAGGATGTTTATAATTTGACATGGCGACCTCTAGTAAACCTAATAAAAGAAGCAGAAATGTTTTATCTATAGAATCAAAATTAAAAATCATTGAAAAACTAGAAAAAGGTGAAACAGGGACATCTTTAGCAAAACAATTTAACGTTGGCAAGGCAACAATATCAGAGATAAAAAGTAAAAAATCTGAAATCCTTAAATTTGCCTCCAAACTGGACAGCGAAGATGGATCTAGAAAAAGGAAATCGATGAAAAGACCTCAAGATGAAAAATTAGAAGAGGCGATGTATCTATGGTTCATTCAAAGGCGAACAAAGGGGGAACCAATATCAGGCCCTTTGCTTTGTGAAAAAGCCATCCAAATCAATAAAAAACTTGGTGGGTCAGCCGACTTCAAGGCTAGTACAGGGTGGTTGAAGAATTTTAAATCACGCCATGGTGTACGTGAGCTTGACATACAAGGTGAAATATTATCTGGAGATTCTGCAGCTGCAGAAAAATATAAAGAGACATTTTCCAAACTGTTAAAAGATGAAGGATATTCATTGGATTTGGTATACAATGCTGATGAAACAGGCCTTAATTGGAAGGCACTGCCGCGTAAATCATTGGCATCAAAACGAGAAAAGGCGGCGCCAGGATTTAAGGTTAGCAAGGAGCGTGTAACAATCATGGTTGCAGCAAACGCTACTGGTACGCATGCATTGCCTCTCCTAATGATAAGCAAATCTAAAAAGCCTAGGTGTTTTAAAAATGTGACTTGTTTACCTCTTACCTACAAATCACAAAAGAATGCGTGGATGAATTGTGAAATTTTTTTAGACTGGTTTACTAATGAATTTATCCCTGATGTCAAAAAGTACAAAAAAGACAACAATAAGCTGGGGAAAGTACTTCTCGTTATAGACAATGCCCCAACCCACCCGGATGTTGAAATATTGAACTCAATCGACGAGGACTTTAAAGTGACCTATTTACCACCTAACGTGACAGCGTTACTTCAGCCCATGGACCAGGGCGTTATAGAAAAGCTTAAAAGGATGTACAAAAAGCAAGTTCTTCGTCGCTTGTTACTTGCTGATGCCAATTAAGAAAGTGTTGTGCAATTTGCCAAAAAACTCAATGTCAAAGATTGTTCTTACATGATAGCAGACTCTTGGAGCACCATGAAAGAAAGCAACTTAAAAAATGCTTGGAACAAAATTTTAGAAAAGACTCGTGAAAACATAGAGCCTGAAGTTACAGACCAGGAAGATGTTGATGAATTTTTGGAGTTGTATGGAGAAATTCCTGGATTTTCAGAATGTGACATACAAGATTCTGAAGATTGGCTAACAATGGACAATGACCCAGGCTTCCAGATCATTGATGATGAGGAAATTGTTTCTCTGATGCTGGCTGAAGATACCACCCAGCATGACAGCGATGAAGACTGTAACACAGATACTGCAGAAAGCACCAAGAATCGTCCAAGTCATGAAGAAGCTTTTTCGGCATTTAATACTGCGATGTCTTGGCTTGAAAAGCAAGAGGAGAGCTGCCCAACTCAGCTTTTACTGCTAAAGAGGCTTAGGGACTTAGCAGCTAAAAAACGGTCCTCAAGTTTTGTTCGAGTCAGCGCTCGAAGTTTTGAACTTGCTTTGATTTACCTATCAGCTGTGCCGTGACGTATTGGTCACGTGATCTCTGACACGCTAATCGATATTGGAAACAAGTATTGATTTTCTGGATGAACGCTCCGCATCCCCCTCCCCTTTTATTTTACGTACTGCTTTCCGCTTCGACACACAAAGAAGAAGTGTTTTGTCCCTCGACCAGTGCAGTCCTATGCTAACCGCGCAGCCTATTCCGCATGGGTTTTGTTTCAGACAATTTAAAGTACCGTTTTCGTTCATTAATATACGCATAAAGTTCGGACCGCGTTGATGAACATTTTAAACTATATTTTCGCCGTTTAGTCAAAGTGTCGCTCGATTTCGCCGGTTGCGCAATCTTAGTGCGTGGACTCGCGGCAAGAACCTAAGTGCTTTGTAATTTTAACTTTTACTTTTACTCATGACTTCAATTGAGTTTTTAGTTGCGTGAACGCCTTCAAGACTTCTATGCTGCCTGAGACCACCACAGTACTGTGGAGACTTCAACCTCGATTCAAACGTTGCTTTACTTCTTACCTAGGGTAAGTGCGTAGTTAAGGAATATGAACAATTTATAATTTATTTGTATTAAATTCAGTGTCGTTGCGTTTTTATTGTTAAATGACTCGATTTTGCTCAGAACAGTTCTTAAACTTGCTATGTTAAATATTAACGTAGATTACGCAATCCAGAGTAACCTTGTTAACAATAGGGTTTACCGCACCTCGTGGTTTTAATCCTAACCTTTTTTAATCTGCGGATTAAACATTTGGTCCCCACTGGGCCGGATTATTTGAATTATTTCAGCGACCTATGGTTCTTTTAAATTTCACGATAATTGTATTAGTGACCACGTGGTTCCTTTGTGACCAAATTAAACATTTGTTGAATTATTTCAGCTATAAATGGTTTTAAATGTTTCACGATAATTTATATACAGTCCACTTAAAATATTTATAAATTTAAAATTTTTTGAAATTTTATATTTGAAAATTTTCGAACATTTCAAAATGGAAATTAATACTGACTACTATTTGGCAAAATTAAAGAACATTATTACTGACTTAGAGCAAGTGAAAAGTGTGTTAAATGAAAATGAGATTCCGGAAGGAATTGTTCTGGAACTTAGGCGAATTCAGACTAATTTTTTTGAAACGTTTGATTACATGGAAAAGACCTTTGAAAGACAAGTTGCCGAGTTCGCGGAAAAAGCGTTCAAAATGAAGGCTAAATTTCAAGAGATGTACTTACCGTTGTTAGTGAAATACCCCAATATCATTAAAACGGAGGTAAGACCAACCTCGCCAGGCAATCTTGCTACCAATTGCATAAGCCTACCTAACCTACAAATACCAGTTTTCTCAGGTAATAGCCACGAATGGACTGACTTCATCACAATGTTTGACTCCATGATTCATGGTAATGATAATATCAATGCGGTGCAAAAATTTCAGTACCTGAAATCCACTCTGAAAGGTGATGCATTAGCAGTTATTACCGGACTGACTATCTCTGAAAGCAATTACGAAATTGCTTACCAGGCGCTGCGCAACCGCTATGCAAACCCTCGTAGGTTGGCTGACCATTATTTTCAATTGATCAAAGAATTTAAGTCTATTAAGACCGCATCTCAATCTGAACTTAACCGGTTTTTGACTGCGCACTCCAACGCCGTGTGCGCCTTAAAGGCTATTCAGTTAGATGACTTAGCAGATTTCCTCCTATTTCAAATGTCTGTCAACAATTTGGACTCACAGACTCGTCTCAACTTCGAAACAAGACTAGGGACTAATACGATGCCCACATACAAAATGTTAAATGACTTTGTTACGGAACAGGCCAGGGCTCTAGAGTTGTTGAATCAACCGCCTGCCGCAGCTTCTACTAACGCGAGAGCTGCTCAACAACCCCGCATACTGGTGTCGTCAGTGAATGAGCCTGATTCGCAAGGGGCCCGTGATTTAAATTGTGACCGAATGGAACCTAACCTCAACACGGAACATAGTCCAATTGTCCAGCCTTCGGTTTCGCCCGACAATTCTATTACACCTAAGGCTACGAACTATGTATACGAGCCTAGACGTGCTGCGTCAGGCCCTACACGGCCATTCAGCGGGCCGCGCCCCGTAAATATACCTCCTGTTATGAACACTCCTAGGATGTCAGTATTCCGGCATCGATTACCACCGCTTCACATGAATCAATCCCATGTTTCTACGACACACGCAGGCATGTGTTATTATTGCGGAGAAGGACATCGCATCATTAACTGTCAATCCTTTCTCGAACTGACTTCTGTGGAACGCCAGGATGCCATCAGGAAATTACAACGGTGCTTCAATTGTCTTGGCTCCCATTTCCAAGCTAAATGTAAGTCCAGCCAACGCTGCAAGCAGTGCAACGAGGCACACCACACATTGTTACACGACAACTCTCCTGCACAACAATGACTAGTTTCACCGCGACACCCTCGTTCAACAGCTAGACCTGACCTCGTTACTCAATCAGTACCGCATGCTCTTTCTTGTAATATTGAAGCTCCTCTCGCTCTGTTAGGCACCGCGCAGGTCATCATTCAGGACCAATTGGGCCGACCGCTTCCATTTAGAGCTATTATTGACCCCGGCAGTCAGATATCCGCCATTACTAAGAAAGCAAGCGTCCTGTTGAGCCTACCTACTCGGAGTTCAAATATGTCTTTGATTGGTGTCGCCGCCAAGACCACACGTATCCACGAGTACGTTACGTTGATTTTATTCTCGAGGCATGACCCTGGTGTTATGCTAACAACTGAAGCCGCCGTGCTCAACCACATTACTGACCCGCTGCCGGCTACTAGGTTAGCCTTTCAAATAAGGGCTCAATACCAGCATCTAACTTTAGCTGACCCTCATTTCGAATCGCCTGCCGGTGTTGACATTATACTGGGGGCAGATGTTTTCACCCAAATACTCATGAATGGACCTCGCACCATTATCCAAGGGCAACCCTCAGCACTTAACACTAGGTTAGGTTGGGTCATCATGGGATCTATACCCTACAGTATGCCTCATCAGCCGCGCGCATTTATCACTACCTTAGAGTCAATTGATGACAACATTCGACGCTTTTGGGAAGTTGAGGAAGTCGCACCAGCAAATCACCTCAGCCCTGAAGATCAACTGTGTGAAGAACTGTTCGCAACCACTACTGATCGTGACGCAACGGGAAGATACATCGTAGCACTCCCATTTAAGCCGGAAGCTATCTCGCTCAAGTCTAACCGTAACACTGTTCTTGCGAGTTATCATGCGTTAGAAAAGCGTTTAAACCGCCAGCCTGAGGTAGCCATACAATATCATCAGTTTATGGCCGAGTATATCGCTCTAGGACACATGTACCCCGCCCTCAAGGCTTCTGACTATCTTATTCCGCACCATTGCGTATTTAAGACCACCAGCTCTACTACTAAGCTTAGAGTGGTATTCAACGTGTCATCACCCGATTGCCACGCAAACACTTTGAATCAGCAAATGTTATCCGGTCCTAAACTGCAAAAGGACTTGGCTAATTTAATCATCTATTTCCGTTTATATACTTACGCTGTCTGCACCGACATCAAGATGATGTACCGTCAAATTTTGGTCCGACCTGAGGATCGTTCTTACCAGCACATACTTTATCGGTCTTCACCTCAATCACCGTTAATCGAGTATGAACTTGCTACGGTCACCTATGGCCTAACCCCTTCCGCTTACTTAGCTCTGCGAACGCTTGAACAACTAGTAAAGGATGAGGGAACCCGCTATCCTACAGCCTCCGAAGCAATCCTTCATCAGACCTACGTAGATGACGTCGTTGCTGGAGCCGACACGCCCGAGGCCGCTAAGACGCTAATACAAGAACTTATCGACATTTTCGCTCGCGCCGGCCTGGAACTCAGAAAATGGTCGTCAAATGAACCCTCGCTACTCGCAACGCTACCTTCCTCTCACTTGGAAAATCCGCTGTTGTTTCAGAACGAATCCGCTGCAATTAAAATATTGGGTTTGCAATGGAACCCCTCTTCAGACTCGTTCTCGTATCAAACTCAAACTTTTACGCTGGTGCCCACAAAACGCACCATCTTGTCCTATGTCGCACGCACTTTTGACCCGCTTGGCTTCTTATTGCCTATTACCTTTTGGATTAAGTCTTTTCTTAAACGCTTGTGGTTGGAGAAACTGGACTGGGACCAGCCGCTGCCAACCCCTCTGCTCGATCAATGGGACAGCTTCATTGTCCATTTCGCTTGTTTGTCTACTATTCAAATTCCTCGCCATGTAGGCACGCGATCAGCCAGTCATCGCATCGTTGGGTTTTGTGATGGTTCCGAAGCAGGCTATGCTGCTTCTATCTATTTGAGATCTGAGCTTAACGGGTCCGTCAACGCCAGCCTGTTGAAAGCTAAAAGTAAGGTAGCCCCTGTTAAATTACTTACCATACCTCGGTTGGAACTTTGCGGCGCAGTACTGCTGGCTAAGTTATACAAATCAATTCAACCAGCTCTTGATTTCATTCCAATCGCTAACACTCTCTTCTTTACTGATGCTGAGATAGTACTTCATTGGATTCAGACCCCGCCTCATCAATTGAAAACTTTCGTAGCTAACCGCATCGCTGAGATTGTGTCAATCACCTCCATGGATCATTGGTTTCATGTCTCGACTCTTGATAACCCCGCAGACGTTGCGTCTCGCAGTTGTTTGCCTGATCAACTTGCCTGTTGCCAAGGTGGCATGGACCTCCTTGGTTATTACATTGTCCTACTACTTGGAATCTATCTAGGCCTAAAGGCACTAACCCGGATCAGACGGAAACAAAGGTTGAGGCTAAGGTTAATTGTGCCGCTGTGCAAGAGCCCAACCGTCTTATGGAAATCATTGAGCAGCATTCGAGCTTAACTACTCTTCATCATGTCTTCGCGTACGTATTACGATTCATCGACCACTGTCGCAACAAGAGCCTGGCGATCGGCCATCATCACAACACACGCTATAAGGCCAAAGCAGCCTCAGTCAAACCTACGCTACGACCGCTGTCAGTACAGGAGTTGGATAACGCAAAAGCTGTATGCGTTAAACTGGTACAAACCTCTGTCTTCAGTGAAGCTCTGCAAAGGCTTCAAACTGGTAAACGCGTCAACGACCATTTACGTAGCCTAACACCATTTATCGACGCCCATGGTCTACTCAGGGTGGGCGGTAGACTTGATCATTCGTCTCTTAGTTATGATTCTAAATACCCGCTTCTGTTACCAAAGCGCCATCATTACGTTGACCTCATCTGTGACCATTATCACAAGCTGGCCTTGCATGCTGGACCGCGTACCACTCAAGCCTTGATCAATAGTGAATTTTGGGTCATAGCTCTGCGATCATTACTTCGCCAACGCATCCATGCGTGCATTCGATGTTTCCGCATGCAAACTAAACCACGCCAGCCCATGATGGCACCTTTGCCCTCATCAAGAGTTACGTCGTCTCCACCTTTCTATAGAGTCGGAGTAGATTTCGCTGGACCTTTTGACACAAAGGCCAACCATTTGCGCACCTCCAAGCTATTGAAAGCTTACCTCTGTTTATTTGTATGTATGACCACTAAAGCAGTTCATTTGGAATTGGTGACCGACTTATCTACTGATGCCTTCCTCGCCGCATTACACCGCTTCACCGCTAGACGAGGTCTACCTTCAGAAATTTATTCCGATAACGGCACGAATTTTACTGGCGCTGCTAACCGACTTAACGATGTCTACAAGTTTCTGGACCGCTCTAGCTCGCTTCTTGAACACAAGCTAGCTGACCAACGCATCAGTTGGCATTTCAATCCTCCGGCTGCCCCTCATTTTGGAGGACTTTGGGAAGCCGCTGTCAAATCCGCTAAGTTGTTATTGCGACGCACTGTAGGCAACACCACCCTCACTGCTGAAGAGCTATCTACTCTGTTCATCAGGATAGAAGCCATTTTGAACAGTCGTCCTATTTTCGAAGTTTCGCCAGACCCCAGCGAAGGAGCGTCCTTTCTCACTCCTGGGCATTTTTTGATTGGCCGTCCGCTACTGTCACTTCCTGAAGAATGTTATACTGAACCTCCGCTTAAATCTCGATGGTCTATGCTCCAACAGATGTCCAACCGCTTCTGGAAAATTTGGTCCACTCAGTATCTACACACTCAGATTCAACGGCACAAGTGGAATAAGGACTCGTCGCCACTCAAGGAAAATCAACTCGTCTTCATAACTGGAGAACACTCAAGCCCCCTTCATTGGCCTATGGGAAGGATCATCAGTCTGCATCCTGGAAAAGACCACGTCTCTAGAGTAGCCACGATCCAGACCGCTCACGGACAGCTGAGGCGACCAGTCAACAAGCTCGTCGGCTTTCCGCTTCATCATTAGTTCTTCACCGCTTTCCTACAGGTTCTTTCTTCGGCGCTCTTGCCCCTGTTGTTTCTTTTGGTTTTCTTCGTTTTCCCTGCCACTTTTTTCTTCGGCACCCTCGGTTCCCGGTGCTTTATGGTTCTTCGCCCCCTACCCGCCTGGCGGATTAAAAACATTCGTTTTGGTGGGCGGTATGTTCGAGTCAGCGCTCAAAGTTTTGAACTTGCTTTGATTTACCTATCAGCTGTGCCGTGACGTATTGGTCACGTGATCTCTGACACGCTAATCGATATTGGAAACAAGTATTGATTTTCTGGATGAACGCTCCGCATCCCCCTCCCCTTTTATTTTACGTACTGCTTTCCGCTTCGACACACAAAGAAGAAGTGTTTTGTCCCTCGACCAGTGCAGTCCTATGCTAACCGCGCAGCCTATTCCGCATGGGTTTTGTTTCAGACAATTTAAAGTACCGTTTTCGTTCATTAATATACGCATAAAGTTCGGACCGCGTTGATGAACATTTTAAACTATATTTTCGCCGTTTAGTCAAAGTGTCGCTCGATTTCGCCGGTTGCGCAATCTTAGTGCGTGGACTCGCGGCAAGAACCTAAGTGCTTTGTAATTTTAACTTTTACTTTTACTAATGACTTCAATTGAGTTTTTAGTGGCGTGAACGCCTTCAAGACTTCTATGCTGCCTGAGACCACCACAGTACTGTGGAGACTTCAACCTCGATTCAAACGTTGCTTCACTTCTTACCTAGGGTAAGTGCGTAGTTAAGGAATATGAACAATTTATAATTTATTTGTATTAAATTCAGTGTCGTTGCGTTTTTATTGTTAAATGACTCGATTTTGCTCAGAACAGTTCTTAAACTTGCTATGTTAAATATTAACGTAGATTACGCAATCCAGAGTAACCTTGTTAACAATAGGGTTTACCGCACCTCGTGGTTTTAATCCTAACTTTTTTTAATCTGCGGATTAAACAAGTTTAAAGCAAAAGACAATAAAAGACTATTTTACAAAGTAATTCCAATGCAATACATTACAGTATTAAAAATGTTACTTTATCATATTTTTATGTTTCTATTTTTTTTTTAATTTGACATTACTCTTTATAAAATGTGTGAATATTATATTAACTTCAGTACAAAATTACATAAAAGAGTTGATAATATAATAAAAGTATTATGTATACGTAAATATGTTGTGTTTTTAATTTCCACATGCTTAATCAATAATTTACCTATCAGTAAGCGCCTCAAATGGCATTATTAAAACTATGTTTGATTATCCGAACAATTGATTATCCGAACACCCTCAGGTCCCAATTAGTTCGGATAACCGACGTTCTACTGTAATTACGTTTGGTGAAACATAATTAATCACTTATACATTAGTTTATGACTATACGAATTTTAAATTTTGTAAAAACTTACTGAGACAGAATGTTTTTGATCGCTCCATGGCAATCTTCATCGGTGTCTTCTACTTGGAGTTGTTGTTAGGTTAAGCTGTGACGGTTTTAAAGGCAGGTTTTCAATAGTATCAAATAGTATGTGTGATTTGTATTGGGTTTGTTCAGTTAATAAGTTTGTATTTTGTGTTTTTGTGTTTGTAAATTTCATATTTTCTAGTGAGTTGAGATATAGTCCTTTTTGGTTGATGTGTAAGATTTCTAGGTTCGAAGAACAGAAACAAAAGACAAACTCAGCATTTTACAATCACATAAAAGAAACAAGACACAAATACACAGACATTTACCATAACCTAGAAATCTTATATATCAACAAAAAAAAACCCAAAAAACGAACAAATTCAAATACAAATCACACATACCACACTATTTGACACTATTGAAAACCTGCCTTTGAAACCGTCACCGCTTATCCTAACAACTCTAAGCAGAAGACTCTGATGAAGATCACCAAGGAGCGATCGAAAACATTCTGTCTCAGTAAGCTTTTAAAAATTTACAAAATTTAAAGTTCGGTTAGTCATAAATATGGGATTAATTAATATTTACATTATTATATAATATTTAATATTATTATTATTTAATTTAGTATTTAATATTTAATATTGACAATGGGTGATACCTACTATCAGAGAAGTGCCCGTAATTCATTACTGGTGAATAATTCAGTCTCTGTAATACTTCTAGTACCTAATAGATTACTGTTATTGTTTAAATGAATTTAAAGTTCAAAATTCAACAAATTTTACTTACTTTTCCGTCAATATCTTTATCCCACATATCATTTATAGTACAGCCTGCTCCTCGCATTATTAAAGCTCCTACTCCAAATAAAGTCAATAGCTGAAGATCAGGCAAACAACCTGGTAATGCTGCCATAGCAATCCCCCAACTGCAGGGCCAGAATAAAAGCCATGTTCCTTTAAAATTAATGAAGCCTGGGTAGAGTTTGAATCAACTTAAATTCAAAATTTTAAACAGCAATAGGTAATTAGTAGACATAAATATAACAAAAATAATAAAATATACTTCACGACTACTTTACTTAAAGGATTTGTTTACTTTCAATACCCAATTCCTTGCTTGTTATGAATATTTAAAACTACTTATAGTTAAAATGAATCATGATTATACGGCAGTTTAGTAAAGGTAACCAATAAATAAGCTTAAGTTTACAACTTAGAAATTAAGTAAATTTATAGAGACAGAATTATCTGAATATTTTTTACACTTTTTTAAATATTTTGTGTTTTAGGATGATGAGTAAAGTTTATTCTGCCTATGAATGATATGAAAGGGATTGTGAATACAGACAACTTTGTCCCACGAAACTCTCTGAAATAGGAGTAAATAAATAAAGATTGTATACTTATGCATAGTAATTTACATGTAGAGTAACTTACTCTACATATGCTGAGTCACTTACCTGAAAGTAGACTTACTTTATCTCAGACAAAAACATTTGGTAACTTTTCGCGAGCAGATTTCTGTAACAACACTGATTAAGTAGACCGCATTCTCTTAATTCAAGAGCTAATTTTGGTATAACCTTTAGTTTGCCGTCATACAAAAATGTAAAAAATTTCTTACAGTTTGTTGACAAAATAAAGTTATTGGGTACTTATATCTTTAAATATTTCAAATATTTGTTCTATGACTAAAACATAAAAATCCCAGACTTTACTTTCATGTTGAAAACATTTTTTAAAGTAATTACAATTTGCAATTACTTGCGACCAGACATTTTATTAAAATAAGTTGTTAAATTGTTAACTTACACTTGGAGGTAATGTTTTTGTCTTACGACTTCTTCAGCCACATGTTTCTGCCGCTAGGATTTCTGCAGTTGTGCTTTTCGATTTGAAAGTTATAAGTCATGTGATCGGAAAGTATGTGTGATCTGTATTGTGTTTATTCATTTTTGTGTTTGCTATATTTGTATATTTCATATTGCACTAATGTGCTTAATTTGAGGCCTTTGTTGCATGAGTGGAGGATGTTCATGTTATTTTCCATACAACTGCATGTGTAGTTAGTGTCCATGAGGGGATTTGCAAATGTGGATTCATTAGAAGTATGTAGTGCATTTATGTGTTCTTTATATCTTTCAGTGAATGATCTGCCTGTTTGTTCAATATAGAAGTTATTGCAATTGGTGCATTTTAGTTTGTATATTCCTGGGTTATTGTTATGTGTTGGAGTTCTTATTAATATTGTGTCTGATAGTCATTTGGCTTTTATTTGTTGTTCTATAAGCTACATTGTATCCTGCTTTCTTGAACTGGTGTGCTATTTTACTTGAGTTTGTTTATGTATGTGAGGATGTTGAATTTTTTTGTTTTCATATTTTTGTTATTATTCTTGTTGAGTATTTTTCTGTGTAGTTTGTCTATTAAATAATGGTCAGATAAATATTTGATTGTGTTTAGTTCCTCTAAGTAGTTGTTTGTGGACATAGGTATCTTGTTTAGTCTGTGTAGTACATGTTTGAAAGCTGCATGTTTATGTTTTACTTTGTGATTCAATATGTTGTGTATCAGTGTATTTGTCATGCGGTATATATTGAATTCATGTTTGTTTTGATTATTAGTTATGGTGTTGTCTAAGAAATTCAATGTTTTGTTGTTTTCAAATTCTGCAGTGAACTAGATGTTTTTATATATTTTGTTTTTGTGTGTTTGGAGTTGTTGGCATTGACTTATGTTTCCTCTATACAGCTTTCCATTATTTGTTTACAGGAGACTGTGTTTACTTAGTAGAACTGGAATATGGTTATGTTTAACAAAATCACTATAGGTTTTTCAATTTGAACCATCTTTAATAAAACATTGTAATTATATACTAGCCAGAAGTCATCAATATTGCAAAGAAATATTAATTTAAAAAGTTGTCTGTATATTATAAAATCGATTTTGTCTTTTTTCCAAAATTTTAAATTTATGCGCAATCAATGAACTTTATGTATCACAAGGTATAATTTGTTTCCCATATCAATTAGGTGTAGAATGTAAATAATTACTAATTGTGTTTTTTGTAAGGCTTGCTAGTACTAAACCCCCCCCCCCCCCCCCGCATTATGTGTATACAGTTGGTCGTACAGATCTCCTCCATTGCCATTTTTCTTATAAATCATTATTTTTATTTTAGTTATGTAAAGTCTTTACTACTATTTCCAAGTACTTATATTTATTTTTTTAAATTTCTGAATAAAAAAATTTACTTGTTTACACCGTGCATTTGTAATACATACTGGACAATAATTTTACCAGTAGTAATATAAGTAATTATTTGACTTTAAAAAAAAAAGTTACAAATATATTTCTATTTAAAACTGGATAATTCTCTCTGCTTGATAAAATATTTGAAGTATAGGGCTAGATGTAAGAGTGATCTGTTGTTCAAAACATGAAAGAGGATTTTTGTAGATAATTTCATCTAATTCTGGTAAAGATGAATCTTTTGTTTCTTCAATATCACTATACTGCACGTTGGATGGACCTTGAAAAATCTATTTCTACTTTTAAAACCGGGATGACATTGTCCTCATCCTGTGTATGACAATTGTCTTCTTATTTATAAATAAATTTCTAAAAACTTTAAATACCTTAATTGAACTTAACTATAAAACATAAACTATAAAAACCTTGATAGCAATAAAATTACCTAGATGACGACAGTAATCCATCCTACCATCTAGTGTTAAATTTTAATAGGTTAAATTTGACAAAATGTTACATTCGAATATAAAAACCAAAATGAAAATAATATGGTTTTAAATATTCACTACCAAAAGGCAAAATAATATAACTTTTTAAAAAATTGTATGAAACTTCTTATCAGACATTTTTGTTAGTAATGGAGACGGAGTGGCTAAAGATATTTTAATTAAAAATATGCTTTCATAGTAAGACATACCTATAGGGCGATCAATTCTCATTAGTTTTAAATAAGGTTGTACAGATGTTGAGGAATTGTCAACCAATGTTGCAGATAAACTTCCACTGTGCTTTAAAATTAAGTTATCAAAAACCTGTTTGGATTTAAGAGCAATGTTTGATTTGTACGAAATATTCAGTAACACAGGATTGGTAGGCATCAATAACTTTATCCCATCTTTATGAGTTTTTTTATATGACTTGTCTTTAATTCGTTTTTTAAAATTTGAAGAATTCCAGAGCATAGCACTAGGTACACATTTACATAAACTTTGGTGTTTGAAGAGGCTATGAATATTGGATATTTTTACAGCTCTGCTGATGGCACTTGTGAAATAATACATTATATGTATGGATCTAAAAAATTGAACTATAAGAACCTAAGATAAACTCATTAAAACTAAATCCTATTCATGTAATGAACATCACTATAATCATTTGCTAACTTCATTATATATTTATTTATTAAATATCAAGGTTAGGCTTTTAAGTTTTATGAAAACTAAAGTAAATCACATTTCCTGCGTTACATTTTCTTCAACTGAACACAATATCTGCGTTGAGTAATGTTATTCATGAGAAAATAAATTCAACATCGTCATTAACGACATAATTACCGATCATTATCGGATGTATTTGCTATCACTAAATGAAACAACAACAATGATTCTGATAAAAAAGGTTATAAATAAAATTCAAGATATGGACTCATAGAATAACGACCACCAGAAGAAATCCAAACCAACAGTAAGTTTTAGTCAATATACTGTGCTAGCGCTAAACTAAATTAGACTAGTTGTAGTTCAATGTTTTGCCGTAACTTTAACATTGTCACAGAAACTTGTTTGCGTTAGTTTTTATAATTACAAACAATTATGCTTTTGGTTTAAAATTTTAAAATAAAAAAAACTGATATCTAGCATAAAACTAAGTAACAAAATATAAAATGAAATACCAAAACAAGAATTCGTCTCTAATACTAATATAGTATTAGAAAAGAAGGTTGAGGTTAAAAACAAATTTAGTTATTAAAGATGATCTATGATTGAAATATACAAATAAAATTATTATTTATTTGACCATATATAAACATTATAATCCTGTGAGCCAGGAATACCTACATTGACATAGAAGGCAGAACTCTGTAGGAAAGATTACTTTATGAAAGACAACTACTGCCTACAGGTTAACACACAACATTCTTTAATTTATACTGCATATTCATATTTCATGGTGGAACTTATTTTAGTGAGTTTAATCTTAATTTTTACTCAATGAAATCAGTATCTAAAAACTGTTCTCATGAGTCTACAAATAGGGTCGTAGGAAACCAAAAGTGTACGCCTCTTTATGCAAATATTTAAATTGTTTTTTGCAAGTAAAACTACGCTACGAAATGTATTTTAACATTTAATAATTAAGTTTCTATTAAAAATTCGTAAAGATAGGTTTATGTAATGATTTAGAACATAAATTAAGAGTGGATATATATAACACACCAAGATACAATAAATACAATTTTTGTTTTAGTGTGGAAATTTGATCTATGCAGCAAGGCACAATCCTATAATACGGGCCAAGTGACAGTTGCCCAAGAAATGGTTTTAAAAAATTCCGCAAGATAGTGTGTATGCTAAGTTCAGCAATGAGTTTTTTGTATAGTGGGCAATGTTCATCTCATCCTTGAACATCATTATTCTGCTTGAACTATTGTTTAAGTGATTAATAAGATTCACAGAAGGTAATGGACTACAAAATTTAAGAATTATTCTGCTGTTATTCGTCCTGTAAGTGTTCTTGGTTCTTTTGGTGAATATACTTTCTTCTTGTAATATTGTTACTGTTTGTTTGTAAAATCTTAACATTTATATTGAATGATATGGAGAAGCCTAAAAAAAATGAAAGGTGAAGATTCCTGGCGAAATGGGAAGAAAAGAATGCTGTCTGCAAGTGAAGCCTACATAACTTATAAATTAAATATAAGCAGAATATTTCAAATGTTTAATGAAAAACATCTAGAGAATAAACTTGGTTGCAAGTACTTTTTTAAAGATTATAAAATTCAAATTCCCTAAACTTTCTTTTTCTCAGCCCTGCACTGACACATGTGATACTTGGGATCTGCTTGAAGCTCCAATCAAGAGCAATCCTTCAAACTTGAGTTATAAAAGTCTTCTGCAGTTACACTATTGTAAAGCTAAATAAAAACGCAAAAACACATATAGGCCCCTATATGATCACAAACAGTCACAAATGCCCAGTAGTGATGCTTGTATGCTTAGTATGGGTATTTGGCTTAGCTGAGTGCTTAGAACTTTGGTATACACATGGAAGTGTTTTCAGTTTTATGTGGCATGAGGGTCAAACTGGTCGGAGTAGAAATGAGATAGCATCAGCTATATTGAAAGAAATCCGGTGCAAAATTATACCAAAGAAAAACTCATTCTGTTTGTTGTGTTTGGAGATGGTAAGGTCTAGAAAGTTTATTTGATTGTTTTCTTCTAATTCAAGGGTAAATGTGAGGTTAGAAGAAAACATTCAAATAAACTTTCTAGACCTTACCATCACCAAACACAATACCAGACATAATTTCAAAATATGCAGAAAACCAACAACTACCGATATTGTCATACATAATACATCTAATCACCCCACACAACACAAACACGCTGCATTCAATCATATACTACAACGCCTAATCAATATACCAATGCTACAGAAAGACTACGACAAAGAACTTAATACCATAAAATACCATCAACAAAACGGCTACAAACACACACTCATTGACAACATACTGAGGAAAATTAAACACAAACACCATCAAACGGCCACACAGACAAACCACACGAAAAACAACAAATACATATCTCTCACCTACCACAACAAGACACACACAAAATAGCCTTCACCATCAAAGAACCAATTAGCAATGATCTTGTATCTTGTAGAACATTATACCTTTTGGTTAGTTTAAGAGGTGACATTTTGTAAAGTCCTAAGCATAGATATAACCTTCGAAACTTCTAACTAATAAAAACGAAACATATGTAATACCTACTACTACAATTTCAACCTACTTTGTCTTGACATTGTTCATAAATTTATGAACTGGGAATTTTTATGATTGTATTTATTTTTTAAAAAAGTACTTCATTTTGTTAAATCATGTATATTTTTTAAATATATCTAATATTTCTCAAATTCAGTCTCTAGAATCCAGAATCCAGAAAGTAACAGATGTTTGGGATTGGTGAAGCAATGGGCTGAGCTACAGCTGCCATCTTGGTTTCAAAATATTCTTATTCTCAGTACACATCAGGCTGTTGTAACTATCCTACTTTTTTCATTGTCACTAGTTAAAATATTCACTCCAATTGAAAACCCCACCATTTCTGAAGTATGATCAATGTTTTCTTTTTAAGATAAAAACTACAGGGGTATTGAAATCTATTGTCAATTTTGTGAAGCTTATGGATGTGACAAATGAGTAAACGCAGAGAGAGGCAGTGGTGTATTGATTTATTGGTTTTAAAAATGGATGTACCAATGTTTACAACAAGGACCACATGGATCGTGTAACTATTGTTGTTGCCGACTTCCTAATGAAAATTGATGAAAAATTTGTGAAAATCATCGCTCCACAATTACTGATCTTTAAAAAAAAGTTTTCCCAATGTTTTGTTCATGAAATCATTATGGAGAAGGTTGGCTACTACAAATATTTTGCTTGGTGGTTTCCAAAGATCCTTACAGGAGACCACAAAAACCATAGGGTTGTTGCATCATTGCCTTTCTTTAAAGACTACACTAAACGTGGTACTAATTTCTTGATCATATTGTAACTGGTGAGGTATGGGAGTTGTGAGATGAAAGGCATTCTAATAAATGGGGACAAGCAATCTCCCAGAAAACCAAGAAAGGGTTTCTAAACTCGGCAAGAAATATCATGGCAACTGTTTTCTGAACTTTGAAGAAAAATGTTGTATATCATGACAATGCACTTCCACTCACATTCAATTGTACCCTACAGTTTTTGGATGGAAGGTGTTTGATAATTCTCCACACAGTCCATGTCTAGTGCCAAGCAACTACTACCTCTTTCCATGGGATTGAAGACCTGGCTCACAACTTAACGCTTTGATAGTGAGGCCTGACTTAATGTGCTTTGCGATCTCTAGCAGTTGAGATTTTAAGTAATGGATTTCTTTGAAGTTGGCATAGTAAAAGCTGAGCCTTGCTATGATAAATGCCTAATTTAAATAGGATAAATGTTGAAAAATAACCTGAAATGTAAATAATAAAAATGTAAGTAATAAAAGTTTTTTTTCTTCACTTTTCTAATTTTTTAATTCAAAATAATCGTTATTTACTGGGGTACCCATGTATTATTAATTTCCAAGGTAAATTGGAAAAGTATGCTTCTAAGAAATATAAAAATAACCTTTTGAAAACAGGCTTTTCTTAGAAAAATGAAAAATCTCTACAATGATATTTAAATAGAAACCTACTCTCGAAATTAAAAAAATAACAAGGATAATCAAAATAAAATGTTTATCAAGAAAATTGAATTTTATACTTTATCACATGTGTTAAACATCTTTTATTACTACTCAGGAAAAGAAAGTCCATAGTCACGCTATCTGTAAACTATTGGCTGGTTGACTATTAAGAAATTGTGTCAACCTGCTGTATTCTGATAATTCATGTCCAATCTATATTTTATTATATACTGCTATCTTTTATTATATACGAATTTTTTGACTATTATTATGCAACTACATTTTTCTAATACGATAATCATGAAAAAGAAATGAAGATGAAAGCACAGCTCACTTTTTCCCTTTCTCTCACTTCAATAGTCAATTTTTAACATATATATAAGAGTTTAAAATGTTGCTTTCTTGATTATTATATTGATTGAACATCAAATTTTATTTTTGATGCTTTAGTTCATGTTTTCATTTAAATATGATTCTGTGACTTTTTAAATTTTTATAAGAAAAGCATGTTTTAAACACATTTCTTATATGTCTTTATTTTTCCTTTTTAGTTGTATTAATTGAAATCTTTATTTATACTAATGTTATTAGAAAGAAAATTTGACAAATATTATCTATTTATAAGAAATAATGTTTGCTTTCCTTCTAACTACATACTAACATCATTTAACTTTTAAATTTAATCTATGTTATTGTTTTTAAAACATAAGTAAGTAATTATTATATTATAAATACGATAAACTATAATTTACTTTATAATACTTATATGACTCATCTCTTTCAAGGATTGTTACAAGGCTTTCTTAGATAATTTTGAAATATACAATACAGAGTCTATCAAATGATCTTAGACCTCTGGTATTTACCATATGCTTGTCATACAGAAAATAGTTTTAAACCTAAAAGGATTGAATCCGCCTTCACAAATCACCTAATTGACATTTAACACTCATGTAATAGTATGGAAAATAACATAAGCATCCTCAACACATACAACAAATATCATAAATTAAACACACTAAAACAATATGAAACATACAAACATAGCAACACACATAAAAATGGCATCCTAAATGAAGAAACACGACAAAGATCACACATACTCTTCGATGACATCATTTTTAACTTTCAAAAAACTCGTACCGAAATGTATAACTGCAGCAATCTTAGCGGCAGAAATATGAGGCTGAAGAAGTTGTAAGACGAAAATGTTTCCTCCAAGCATAAGTTAAAATTTTAACAACTTATATATAATAGAGTGTCTGGTCGCAAGTAATTTCGCTAAAGTGCAATAAGTAATTAACAACCAGCAGGAATCTTCTTTATATAAATGTCCTCTACAAAAATATAGCCATCTAACACGAGTCATTTAGCCAGGAGCTTTAGATGAGTCAGTAACTGATTGTAAAATGAAACTTTTCAAGATGCAAAACAAAAATTTAAAGTTTTTAAGGTAAATTGGTTGTTTTGTTGAAATCGTTAGAAATAATTGAATTAAGACTGTTTTAAATTTTCTAGTTGCATACACAAAATGATACTGTAACATGAAACATTTTGGTACTCACTGAACATATGAAAGACAACAAAAACACACAACCAAAATAAAATTTATCTCTTACATATACAGAACATGCTATAAATATACACCAACATTGACACAAACATAAAAATTCAACACTTAAAAAAACAATAAATTCAATACAATAGAAAATTTCCAAATAAAAACACCACAAAAACCTAAAACCGCACTTACTAAAGAATAAAACACACATTTGAACATATAATTAACTTTGTGAGCAGCAAGACATCACAGAATACAAAAACACCACAGATTCACATTAACATTAATACACCAGAACAACAGTCTTTTCCTTAACTTACAGCATTGAAAATGCAATGACTAAGTGGAAAACATATCTGCTGAGAAAACTCAGTTAGTAGAGTATTTTTTGCAAAGTGAATTAATAAATAAATATTGATAAAGAAACCTGAAATAGTATAGCCCAAAAACTGCAAGACTTAAAATATATTTACTTTCTTGTAGCACTTTCACTTAATTAAAGTACACTTAAGAATATTACTGGCTTTTACAAACAAGCTTGAAAATGAGGTAACATGACTTTGAAAGGTAACACCTAAAAGTGCAATTGTTGCTAAATATTACACACACACACACACATGTATATACACATACATACATACATACATATATATATATATATATATATATATATATATATATATATATATATATATATATATAGTGTATATGTGTGTTCAATTGAGGATGTGGATAATACAGATGCTGTGTAGAGAGAGAAAGAGAGAGAGAGAGCAAGAGAGAGTTCAATTGTAGGTAAAATAGAAAGGATGCTTGAAGCGACTGGCGCTTAGCTAAAATGAGAAGAAAGCGAGGTTCGAGAAAGATCCGAAATAATACAATAGAGATGTTCAGTAACAATAATAAGCTGCGGCAAAGTGCCTTACTTCAATCGCTGAGCACGCAATTACGAAAGTTTGAAAGCCATAATGGGCTCCGTACAAGCACATTTAATAACAGAATAATTCGCACTGAATTTACACATAAATGAATTATAAGTACTTAAGCTTATGCAGCACTTACCCTCGTGAAGCAAGAAAGGGCAAAATTGAAGTGGTCGTAGATCTCGTAGCTGTAGAAGTCCTGGGTACCCAGTTTGTAGGAATCCTAGCCAGGCGAGGTCCAACTAGAACTTAAACGAGAAGTCAATAAGCTGCATTTAAAATCCTAAAGTCATTTATAACTATGGCGCGTAACGGCACAAAGGATCTTACAAAACGGCGATTGTAAAATAAAGTCAATAATCCGCAAATAACGTATATAATAACGCGTTCACACGAACACACATTAAGACGAACAGTTTTAACACTTGTACGAGGTTTTCACGGTCAAAAAACGGCACTTTGCACATGTGGTGCAACTTTACGCAACGAGGTACTTTACTAAGGCTTGTTAACCGTACGAAGGTTCAGAGACAACGGGCGACTAAAACTTACGGAAATGCGAGCTAAGGGAGGGGGATCAGAGAAGCCACAGAAAATCAATACTCAAATCCATACATCGATTGGCAGATCAGACATCACGTGACCATCACTGTACAGGCCAGCTGAGCGTTTGAATATAGGCCGCGGTAACACGTTCAAACTTCGAGCGCTGACTCGAACATACCGCCCACCAAAACGAATGTTTTTAATCCGCCAGGTGGGTAGAGGGCGAAGAACTATTTAAGCACCGGAAACCGAGGGTGCCGAAGAAATAGCAGGGGAACACGAAGGAAAGAGAAGAAAAACAAAAGGAAGGGGCAAGAGTGCCGAAGAAACCAAAGGTGAAACTCAATGCTGCAGCGGAAAACCAACAAGCTTGTGGACAGGTCGCTTCAGCTGGCCGTGCGAGGTTTTGACAGTAGCTACACGGGATACTTGGTCGTGTCCAGGATGTAGATGTATGATCCGACCCATAGGCCAATGAAGGGGGCTCGGATGCTCTCCAGTGATGAAGACGAGTTGATCCTCCTGAAGCGGTGAGGAGTTCTTGTGCCACTTGCGGCGTTGAATCTGCGAATGCAGGTACTGAGTAGACCAAGTCTTCCAGAAACGGTTGGTCATTTGCTGAATCATGGACCAACGAGATTTAAGAGGCGGTTCGGGGTAACATCTCTCCGGAAGTGCAAGGAGCGGACGTCCAATAAGAAAATGTCCGGGAGTGAGGAAAGACGATCCTTCGCTGGGGTCAGGCGAAACCTCGAAAATAGGGCGACTGTTAAGAATAGCCTCTATCCGGGTAAACAACGTAGACAATTCCTCAGGGTTTAATACCGTATTACCAATCGTGCGGTGCATAAGTCCTTTAGCGGATTTGACGGCAGCCTCCCAGAGTCCGCCGAAATGTGGTGCGGCTGGAGGGTTGAAGTGCCATTCAATGCGTTGGTCGGCGAGTTTGCGCTTGATAAGCGATTTCGAGTGGTCAAGCAGTTGATAGACCTCACTCAGGTGGTTCGCGGCTCCAACAAAATTCGTGCCGTTGTCAGAATAAATATCAGAGGGTAGCCCTCGTCTTGACGTGAAACGGTGTAAAGCTGCGAGAAAGGCATCGGTGGATAGGTCGGATACCATCTCCAAGTGCACAGCCTTAGTAGCCATGCAGACAAATAGACAAAGATAAGATTTTAAAAGCTTCGAGGTACGCAAATGATTTGCCTTTGTGTCAAAGGGTCCAGCGAAATCAATTCCCACCCTGCAGAAAGGCGGCGATGGAGTGACTCTAGATGATGGTAAAGCAGCCATCATAGGTGGACGAGGCTTAGATTGCAGACGGAAACACCGCATGCACGCATGAATGCGTTATCGAAGTAAGGAGCGTAACGCAATAATCCAAAATTCGCCGTTAATCAGCGCTTGAGTGGTGCGCGGTCCGGCATGTAAGGCTAACTTGTGGTAATGATCGCAGATCAAGTTGACGTACTGATGATGTTTAGGAAGCAGAAGGGGGTGCTTAGATTCATACGACATCTCAGAATGATTAAGTCTTCCGCCCACCCTGAGTAAGCCCTGGGCGTCGACAAATGGCGTTAGGCTGCGGAGCGGATCGATGATTTGAGCGCCACGACGGAGCCGTTGCAATGTTGCGCTGAAGGCCAGCTCTTGTATGAGCTTGACGCAGAGATCTCTGGCGTTACTTAACTCCTGCACCGAAGGCGTAGTAAATGAAGTTTTACTCAAGGCGACTTTGGCCTTGTAGCGGGTGTTATGACCGTGGTTAGTAGTCTGGCCTTTACGACGGCAATTATTCACAAACCGCAGGACGTAAGCGAAAACATGGTGAAGAGTAATTAAGTTCGAATGTCGTTCTATAGTTGTCAATAGTCGATTAGGCTCTTGAACGGCCGTACATAGCAGTCTAGGTTCAGATTTATGTTCGGTCTGGTCCGGGTTAAGGCCGGTCGGCTTAGACAAATGCCACGCAGTAGGACATTGTAGCGCCCATGGTGGGCCGTGCCACCACAGCGGATGTTCAGCAAGCTGGTTAGGTAGACACCCACGGGAAGCAACGTCCGCGGGGTTATCAGCAGTCGAGACATGGAACCAACGGTCCATGGAGGTATTTGAAACGATTTCAGTGACGCGGTTGGCAGTAAAAGTCTTCAATAAATAAGGCGGGGTGTTGATCCAATACAACACAATTTCAGAATCGGGGAAGAAAAACGTCTCGGAGTCAGACACAAAATTCAAAACGGGCTGAACGGACTTGTAGAGTTTGGCTAGCAAGACTGCGCCACAAAGCTCCATGCGAGGTATGGTGATCGGTTTAACTGGAGCTACCCTGCTCTTAGCCTTCAGAATGCTAACGGTAACGACTCCATTCCATTCGGTTCTCAAATATATAGCTGCTGCGTATCCAGCTTCGGAAGCATCGCAAAACCCTAACAGGTGATGCTTGGCAGCTCGTGTGCCAACGTGTCGAGGTATTTGGATAGAAGACAAACTGGCGAATTGAACAATGAAGCTGTCCCATTGATTTAGAAGCGCGGTTGGGAAAGGTTCATCCCATGATAACCTTTCGAGCCACAAACGTTTGAGAAAGCATTTGATCCAGAAAGTAATAGGCGTTAAGAAGCCAAGCGGGTCGAAAGTCCGAGCGACATAAGATAGTATGGTGCGTTTCGTAGGCACCGAAACGAAATTCTGACTCTGGTAGGAGAACGAGTCCGAGGTAGGATTCCATTGCAGTCCCAGTATTTTGATGGCGGTAGAATCGTCCTGGAACAGTAGCGGGTTCTCCAGATGAGCGGAAGGTAGCGTTGACAATAGTGCAGGATCACTTGATGACCATTTCCTGAGTTCCAGGCCGGCGAGTGCGAAAATGTTAATGAGCTGCTGTATCAATTCCTTGGCATCTTCGGGTGTATCGGCGCCAGTGACAACATCATCAACATAAGTCTGCTGAAGTATTGCTTGCGACGCGGCAGGGTATCGGCTACCTTCGTCCTTTACGAGTTGTTCAAGCGTCCGCAACGCTAAATACGCAGACGGGGTTAGTCCGTACGTGACAGTAGCTAACTCGTATTCCACAAGCGGAGATTGAGGCGTCGGTCGGTATAGTATGTGCTGGTGACAGCGATCAGTTGGGCGCACGGCAATTTGTCGGTACATCATTTTAAGATCAGCACAAACGGCGTGAACATACAGGCGAAAGGAAATGATGACGTTAGACAGGTCCTTCTGAAGTTTAGGACCGGAAAGCAATTGCTGATTTAAAGAATTCGCGTTACAATCAGGCGAGGATGCGTTGAATACTACTCGTAACTTAGTAGTAGAACTGGTGGTCTTAAAAACACAATGATGCGGGATCAAATAGTTAGAAGTATTAAGCGCGGGGTACATATGACCCAGAGTCATATATTCTGTCATGAATTGATGATATTGCCGAGCTACCTCCGGCTGAAGACTTAAACGTCGTTCTAAAGCATGATAACTAGCGAGGACAACGTTGCGGTTTGACTTAAGTGTTACAGCGTCAGGTTTGAAAGGGAGGGCGACAACATATCTCCCGACTTCATCGCGTTCAGTAGTTGTAGTAAACAGGCTTTCACAAAGCTGTTCGTCAGGGCTCAAAGATTTAGCCTCAGTCACTTCTTCGACTTCCCAAAACCGTCGAATATTGTCATCAATAGACTGTAGCGAGGTAATGAACACTCTAGGTTGATGGGGCATACTATACGGTATGGATCCCATAATGACCCAACCTAAACGAGTGTTAAGCGCGGAGGGCTGGCCATGAATGATAGTGCAAGGCCCATTAGTGAGTATTTGGGTGAAAACATCTGCCCCTAGTATAATGTCAACACCGGCAGGCGAGTCGAAATGAGGGTCAGCTAAAGGTAGATGCTGGTATTGAGCACTTATTTGAGAGGCTAACCTAGTAGCCGGCAGCGGGTCAGTAATGTGGTTAAGCACGGCGGCTTCAGTAGTTAGCATTACACCAGGGTCATGCCGCGAGAATAAAATCAACGTAACGTACTCGTGGATACGTGTGGTCTTGGCGGCGACACCAATCAAAGACATATTTGAACTCCGAGTAGGTAGGCTCAACAGGACGCTTGCTTTCTTAGTAATGGCAGATATCTGACTGCCGGGGTCAATAATAGCTCTAAAGGAACGAGGTTGACCGTAATGGTCTTGGATGACGATTTGTGCGGTGCCTAACAGGGCGAGAGATTCCTGAATATTACATGACAGCGAACGAGGTTGAGCTTGAGTATCGGTTGCGCGTCTAGTTGCTGGCCTCGGGTGTCGCGGTGTGACTAGTCACTGTTGTGACGGCGGGTTGTTATGTAACAAAGTATGGTGTGCCTCGTTGCACTGCTTGCAGCGTTGGCTGGACTTACATTTAGCTTGGAAATGTGAGCCAAGACAATTGAAGCACCGTTGTAGTTTCATGATGGCATCCTGGCGTGCCGCAGAAGGCAGTTCGAGAAAGGATTGACAGTCAATGATGCGATGTCCTTCTCCGCAATAATAACACATGCCTGCGTGTGTCGTAGAAACATGGGATTGATTCATGTGAAGTGGTGGTAATCGGTGACGGAATACTGACATCCTAGGAGTGTTCATAACAGGAGGTATATTTACGGGGCGCGGCCCGTTGAATGGCCGTGTAGGGCCTGACGCAGCACGTCTAGGCTCGTATACATATTGCGTAGCCTTAGGTGTAATAGAATTGTCGGGCGAAACCGAAGGCTGGACAATTGTACTATGTGCCGTGTTAAGGTTAGGTTCCAGTCGGTCAAAATTTAAATCACGGGCCCCTTGCGAATCAGACTCATTCACTGACGACACCAGTATGCGGGGTTGTTGAGCAGCTCTCGCGTTAGTAGAAGCGGCGGCAGGCGGTTGATCCAACAACTCTAGAGCCCTGGCCTGTTCCGTTATAAAATCATTCAACAGTTTGTACGTAGGCATACGATTTGTGCCTAGCCTCGTTTCAAAGTTTAATCTAGTCTGGGGGTCCAAGTTATTAATGGACATCTGAAAAAGCAGGAAATCAGCCAAATCATCTAGCTGGATAACCTTCAACGCACACACAGCGTTTGAATGCGCGGTCAAGAAGCGGTTCAGTTCAGTTTGCGAAGCATTCTTAATTTGTTTAAAGTCTTGAATAATTTTAAAATAGTGGTCAGCCAAACGGCGTGGGTTAGCGTACCGATTGCGCAAAGCTCGATATGCAATGCTGTAATTTTGTTCAGATATTATCAAGCCTGTGACAATTGCTAAAGCGTCGCCTTTAAGTACAGATTTCAGATATTGGAATTTCTGTATATTACTAAGACTGTCGTTGCAATGGACCATTGAATCGTACATTGTTATAAAGTCCGTCCAGTCACTGTTGTTTCCTGAAAAAATAGGCAACGCAATACTAGGGAGGTTAGGTGAACCTACAGCTGATTTGACGGGCGAGGTTGATGTCACCTCTGCCTTGATAAGGTTAGGGTATTTTGCTAACATGGGCAAATACACGTCCTGAAATTGTCTTTTGATATTAAACGCACTTTCAGCTAAACTTGCCACCTGGGTGGCGAACGTTTGTTCTAATATCTCATAAGTATCCACGAAATTGGCCTGAATGCGTCTTATTTCTCGAGCGATGCCTTCCGGCATCTCTTTATCGTCAAGAAGGGTTTGTACTTGTTCCAAATCATTTAATATATTTTTTAATTTAGCGAGGTAATATTCAGTATTAATTGCCATCATAAATAATTTAATAAAGTTCACAAATAAAACGCAACACAAATTAATTTCACAAATTTTTTAAATAGCGGTAAGTGGACTGTATAGTTTAATAAACGTAAAATATTTCCTCATCACAAAGCAAATCAAAATCAAGTGACGTATACCTATGACGTCACGTATGACTAACTTCCCGCGCGTATAACTCGCACAAAGGAAATCAGAAATCAAAGGTTGCGCAACACTTGGTAAGATTGCATGAATCATATAAATCAAATGAATTTGAATTTAATGTATCCGGCTCGAAGAGGACCAAATGAAGCGACTGGCGCTTAGCTAAAATGAGAAGAAAGCGAGGTTCGAGAAAGATCCGAAATAATACAATAGAGATGTTCAGTAACAATAATAAGCTGCGGCAAAGTGCCTTACTTCAATCGCTGAGCACGCAATTACGAAAGTTTGAAAGCCATAATGGGCTCCGTACAAGCACATTTAATAACAGAATAATTCGCACTGAATTTACACATAAATGAATTATAAGTACTTAAGCTTATGCAGCACTTACCCTCGTGAAGCAAGAAAGGGCAAAATTGAAGTGGTCGTAGATCTCGTAGCTGTAGAAGTCCTGGGTACCCAGTTTGTAGGAATCCTAGCCAGGCGAGGTCCAACTAGAACTTAAACGAGAAGTCAATAAGCTGCATTTAAAATCCTAAAGTCATTTATAACTATGACGCGTAACGGCACAAAGGATCTTACAAAACGGCGATTGTAAAATAAAGTCAATAATCCGCAAATAACGTATATAATAACGCGTTCACACGAACACACATTAAGACGAACAGTTTTAACACTTGTACGAGGTTTTCACGGTCAAAAAACGGCACTTTGCACATGTGGTGCAACTTTACGCAACGAGGTACTTTACTAAGGCTTGTTAACCGTACGAAGGTTCAGAGACAACGGGCGACTAAAACTTACGGAAATGCGAGCTAAGGGAGGGGGATCAGAGAAGCCACAGAAAATCAATACTCAAATCCATACATCGATTGGCAGATCAGACATCACGTGACCATCACTGTACAGGCCAGCTGAGCGTTTGAATATAGGCCGCGGTAACACGTTCAAACTTCGAGCGCTGACTCGAACAATGCTCAATATATTGGAAAAACGTCTATCATTAACTGCAACTGAAAGTCATAAAATAGTTTCTATGTGACATTACGTGAAGGGGATTGTCAAGAGACTCATAAATAAAACTATTCATAGATATGTGCTACAAATAGTATACCTGTTTAATGACTCTTTCAGGTTATTCTAGGACTTGTTTAAATTACTTTTGTTCATCACTTTTAAATAAAGTTCTTTTATGATGATTTACATCTGTTCATTACGTGGTACAAGGAGAATATCCCAAACCAGACTCCGATTTTTTTTTGTTTTAAAAATTTAAAAAATATTAAATCTTTGTGTTTTAAAAGCAAGAAAAATTTACTGTACAATATTATGGACTATTTACCTTTACTTAGAAAATTAAATTAAAATCATTGTAAGCGAATTATTAACCTTGAACTTTACTAAATTTAAAACAGTTTATCTACTTAAATCAGACATGGTGTGAAAATCGTAAAAATAATACTGAATAATTTTATCAAATGGTAATAATTGAGAGAAAATATAATCTAATTCTAAAGTATTATGAGGGATTAATTACATGATATAGTTAAAAACTACTCTACTAGTTTTTAGTTACTAGTATACTAGTATAGTTTCTAGTATTAGTTTCTAGTATACTAGTTACTCTACTTGCCCTTTTCAGTCCCTACACAATAAATCACTTGGGTCTACAGTGAGCTTTAATCTAAAGTACCCATTTAGAATTATGCTACTTCTAAAATTCTAAATTTTTATAGGAAAAATGTCACATTACAAAACACATAGGAAAACACCGGAAATAACATCAAATTCAGAAGGTTTCACTTGTTTTCATCTTTGGAGCTTTATTCCATTACATTTATTCAAAATTTAAATGCTTTTTCTTAATTCTTTTTCTTTTCTTAAAGTCTCCTGACCGTTAAAACTTTTGCATCTATGAGCATGATTCTGTGCTTGCTCTCCAGTTTCCTTGACTTCTATAGCTTTGACCAATTTGGGATTATCAAGTGCAGATTTGATGAACATAGAACTACAGGCTTTTTGTCCTCTATTCAAGGTCTTCTTTTTGTTTTTGAAAATGAGACTGATATCAAACGGGCTCATTTGTATCATATATCATGTTGGACAACCTCATAAGTCTAGGTTTTGTAATATTAATCTCTTTACTGGTTTTCTTCCCCCATCTTATTTTTTTAATAGCTTTAGTCATTTTAGATGAACTCTAATTCCTTTGATCAATCTTTCTCCTTATCCTCTTGGAATCTGTAACTGTAATAAAATTCCAAAAGGATATGAGGATAACAAAATTCCATACAGACATGGAAAATATGGGATCCTGTTTTAGGCAACTGAAGTTGGTTTTGTCTACACTTTTATCAGCTAATAAATTTCAAACTAAACATATTATTCATTTTACTTAGTGATAAACAATAACTTTAAATCTTACTATTTATGACTATGTATATGTCTAAATAATTAAAGGTCAATATCTGGAAGGATTGAGACAAAATTAGAACAATCTGAAAATATTCCTACTATAAAAACATATAATGGAGGACTGAGAAGGAACAGTCAGAGAAGGAGGAGGTTTTGTGGTTTGTGGGCCCTGATATTATGCAGCGAGTCAGTCAGAGAAATAGGGGGTTTGGTGGCTCCCGAGGTTATGCAGCATCTGTCACGTGAAACTGGCTGTAGGTAAGGAATTTGGGATTAGGGCTTTTGGTTAAGAGCTGGATCTCAGGAGGGAGTTCTGCTCGACAGGACATTTTACTGAATGGGACGGCATAAGAATTTAATTCTGGGGGACAGCAGAGAGAAGGAACACCTTGGCTTGTTAAACAAAGCTCTCTTTTCTCGCTCCTGTGAAATTCTGTGTCTGAAAACTCAGTTACAGCCGTTTAATATTTGAGTCTTGGCTTTATACTGACAGTGGCTGGTTGTTGACTGATAGCTTTAAATGCTTTTGTGATGGTCGTGTACATTTAAATTTTGCACCTGGTTGTTTGGTGCTGAGCAATTATATAATTTTGACTGTTGGTTGGGCAGATTGTTGGTTTGGCTAGGATTTTTCTGAGGCGTGGCTTTTAGGTGTTTAACCTTCATGGGGGCTTGTAGACGAGGCACAGGGGTCGATTCCTGTGAGTCGGAGGCGGTGCCGAATCTATTGCTGACAGATGGGGATCGGAAGAACGTTCTGCTCGATCTTTGAGGGATGTGGTCAGTTGGAGGATGAAATCCTCTAGCGGTTAAGTCTCGTGGCCATTTCGTAGTATTTTTCACATAACAAGGGGAGTTCGTGATTGTTCTGAGCGTGACGTTTTGGTAAGAGTGCAGCTTTCTCTTTGATGAATCGCTTAGGAGGGAACACCAAGCGAGAGCTGCGAAAGTGATGATGGGTCTGATATACATATTGTACATCATCAGCCTGACGAACATTGAGGCCCTTCAAAGGTGGCCGATGTGGTTGAAAGGTGAGCTTGTTATCAAGCGTCACCCTTAGAAGAGGGAACATGGAAAGAGGGTGATATTTTTATAGCCAACAACATTAAAGTAGTAGAAGCCTAAACTACTATTTACTTTTACCGCTAGATATCAGGATAGTACAGAGTCCAGCGGGACTTTAAAGGATGTAGAATGATTTTGGTGCTTTCTTCTATAAGTGTATACAAATTTTAAAAAAAAACTATATTTTTCACCTATATAATGTTTTGAGAAATAAGTTGTAATATTTTTTTTATAAACAAAATTTTATCGTAAAAGTTAATTATAAGAAATGGAGAGAATAATTTTCATCCATTTTAACTCCTGTAAAATATCTTTAAGGTTCTTGATGGGATGTAATGATTTAAGAAGATATGATATCATGATTTGAAGTCTTTGAAAATGCCAACAAAATAAACTGGCGAAAAGGTTTAGACTCTCAGTAGGTAACATTATTATTTAAATAATTTACTGCCGGATTTAATTTAAATATTTTATTATTATAATAACTACTCTAGCAATTGTTAAAAACTACTCTGCTTTAAATCATTGAAACCCGTTCAGCTATTGTTGAGCTGTGACTCGGAAAAAAGCCGGGCTCCATAATATAGAATTCTTAGAGAAGCAGAGTGGGGGGGGGGGGATTCCCACGCGTTCTCGCACTGCGTGACACCACTGACTAGTATATACTACTACATATTAACAGACACAAAAACTGTAAAAACGTGAATATAGGGGAACTTATGGGGGCCACTTTTTCGGGAGATGAACGAGTGTTTATCAACTCGGTCTGAATTCACAAAGAGAGACATCGGCCCGAAACGGTGTTCTTATACAACAAAAGTTAGCGTTTTTGTAGATAAAACCACTCAAATTGGATATGTGTTAACATTTGTAACCATTGTAACTATTTAAAGATCTATAAGTTTAGTGCTGTATATTAAGAAGAGAAAGAGCTACATAGGCCTACAACAAGTAACATAAACAAAAACTTTTTGAAGTTAATTCCAACTTGAACAAAAAAAACTTTTTGTTTAACAATTACAAATAATATAAATAAAGTAACATAACATAAGCATTAAAACAGGTGATCTACTACGTAATAGGCCTATATAACATAAAACCATCTGTTTTATGAAATCATATGTTATCACCTATTTTAAGCAAAATTGGACGAAATAACTACATTGCATACCTTTGCCCTTTTGTGAAAATTTTTCTCTCATATGAAACTAAATTAATTCTTTCAATATTAATGAATTATTATTTGAAAAAACCGTATTAACTAAAAATAATAAGCAAAAATATATAGGTATGTAATAGAGCAGGAATGAAAAAAATTCTGAATGTTTTCTTTTCTCAGGCAAAACTTTATTTTTTATTGAAAAACTAAAAAAATCTTCTATGTAAAAGTTTGGACCTTGAGGAGTTTTTTCTTTTAAATCTTTTTGAGATGTAATGAAATTTATTTTTATTAGAGTATATTGCATCCAGTGATTAGACTCGCATCAGAACACAATAGAGAAAAACTAATCTATTGAGAAATTTTCGTTTTATTCGAAGCAGTGAAATAAGTTATAAAATACGAAAACAATTGTTTATCTTCACCTTGTTCTTTTACTAGTTATTTTCGATACAAGTGCCTAAAAGTGTTCTGCCATGTAGCAGGTATGCTCACGCGATGGATGGCAATCATACAAGTTGCAGAACACCTTACATAAGTGTTTCGAACAATAGTGTTCACAACGATAAGCATAAAAGCATTAAACAAATACGAGGTGTGAGCAGAATATGACGTTTACAGTTGGATATACCTTTTAATAATGGAAAACCTATTTCAATTCCTTACTCTTACAATGGCGCCGAAAGAAATTTTGCCCAACTAAACCAACAATCACACACACACACACACACACACACACACACACACACACACACACACACACACACACACACACACACACACACACACACACACACACACACACACACACACACACACACACACACACACACACACACACACACACACACACACACACACACACACACACACACACACACACACACACACACACACACACACACACACACACACACACACACACACACACACACACACACACACACACACACACACACACACACACACACACACACACACACACACACACACACACACACACACACACACACACACACACACACACACACACACACACACACACACACACACACACACACACACACACACACACACACACACACACACACACACACACACACACACACACACACACACACACACACACACACACACACACACACACACACACACACACACACACACACACACACACACACACACACACACACACACACACACACACACACACACACACACACACACACACACACACACACACACACACACACACACACACACACACACACACACACACACACACACACACACACACACACACACACACACACACACACACACACACACACACACACACACACACACACACACACACACACACACACACACACACACACACACACACACACACACACACACACACACACACACACACACACACACACACACACACACACACACACACACACACACACACACACACACACACACACACACACACACACACACACACACACACACACACACACACACACACACACACACACACACACACACACACACACACACACACACACACACACACACACACACACACACACACACACACACACACACACACACACACACACACACACACACACACACACACACACACACACACACACACACACACACACACACACACACACACACACACACACACACACACACACACACACACACACACACACACACACACACACACACACACACACACACACACACACACACACACACACACACACACACACACACACACACACACACACACACACACACACACACACACACACACACACACACACACACACACACACACACACACACACACACACACACACACACACACACACACACACACACACACACACACACACACACACACACACACACACACACACACACACACACACACACACACACACACACACACACACACACACACACACACACACACACACACACACACACACACACACACACACACACACACACACACACACACACACACACACACACACACACACACACACACACACACACACACACACACACACACACACACACACACACACACACACACACACACACACACACACACACACACACACACACACACACACACACACACACACACACACACACACACACACACACACACACACACACACACACACACACACACACACACACACACACACACACACACACACACACACACACACACACACACACACACACACACACACACACACACACACACACACACACACACACACACACACACACACACACACACACACACACACACACACACACACACACACACACACACACACACACACACACACACACACACACACACACACACACACACACACACACACACACACACACACACACACACACACACACACACACACACACACACACACACACACACACACACACACACACACACACACACACACACACACACACACACACACACACACACACACACACACACACACACACACACACACACACACACACACACACACACACACACACACACACACACACACACACACACACACACACACACACACACACACACACACACACACACACACACACACACACACACACACACACACACACACACACACACACACACACACACACACACACACACACACACACACACACACACACACACACACACACACACACACACACACACACACACACACACACACACACACACACACACACACACACACACACACACACACACACACACACACACACACACACACACACACACACACACACACACACACACACACACACACACACACACACACACACACACACACACACACACACACACACACACACACACACACACACACACACACACACACACACACACACACACACACACACACACACACACACACACACACACACACACACACACACACACACACACACACACACACACACACACACACACACACACACACACACACACACACACACACACACACACACACACACACACACACACACACACACACACACACACACACACACACACACACACACACACACACACACACACACACACACACACACACACACACACACACACACACACACACACACACACACACACACACACACACACACACACACACACACACACACACACACACACACACACACACACACACACACACACACACACACACACACACACACACACACACACACACACACACACACACACACACACACACACACACACACACACACACACACACACACACACACACACACACACACACACACACACACACACACACACACACACACACACACACACACACACACACACACACACACACACACACACACACACACACACACACACACACACACACACACACACACACACACACACACACACACACACACACACACACACACACACACACACACACACACACACACACACACACACACACACACACACACACACACACACACACACACACACACACACACACACACACACACACACACACACACACACACACACACACACACACACACACACACACACACACACACACACACACACACACACACACACACACACACACACACACACACACACACACACACACACACACACACACACACACACACACACACACACACACACACACACACACACACACACACACACACACACACACACACACACACACACACACACACACACACACACACACACACACACACACACACACACACACACACACACACACACACACACACACACACACACACACACACACACACACACACACACACACACACACACACACACACACACACACACACACACACACACACACACACACACACACACACACACACACACACACACACACACACACACACACACACACACACACACACACACACACACACACACACACACACACACACACACACACACACACACACACACACACACACACACACACACACATATATATATATATATATATATTAAATGTATATATAATTAATAATATATTTAATAATTAATATATTTAAAATATATGTATATATATATATATATATATATATATATATATCCGAACTTCAATTTTTTGTAAGTTAGTAAAATCTTTCTGAGCCAGAATGTTTTCAGTCGCTCCGTGGCGATCTTCATTAGTGTTTAGGTGTTCATCTTGGAGTTGTTGGATTAAGGGGTGACGGTTTTAAAGGCAGGTTTTCAAAAAGTGAGTAGTATCAAAAAGTGAATGCGATTCATTTAGGGTCTGTTCGTTTAATATGTTTGTATTTTTAGTGTTTGTAAATTTCTGTTTTTGACATGTGGTCTTTTTTGTTCATGTGTAAGATTTCTAGGTTATGGTTAATGTCTGTGTATGTGTGCCCCTTTTCATGTAGGTGATTGCCGAATGCTGAGTCGGTGTTATGTGCTTTTTGAATCTTTGTTGGAAGCTATGACCTGTTGTCCGATGTAGAATTTGTTGCAGTATGTACAGTTTAAATTGTATATGCCTGGTGCTTGAAGGTTATCTTTGTTGTGTTATATTTTGCTTTGCAATTCGTTATTAGTTTTAAAAGCTATTTTGTATCCTGTTTTTTGGAATGTTATAAACGCATAAACCTTATTAAATATATATATATATATATATAAACAAATACATAGCGATAAAGAACATAACAAGGGCTAACGTTATGTTAGAATTATTAAATTTTATCAAATATTTATTTAACACAGGAATGCCCAATCCCGGAACTTACCTTGACATAAAGTTATTTACATCCCGTACGAACTCCAAGAATTTACATTAGACATTTTTGTTCTACGCGGAAATTATTATTTCGCATTTTTTTAACCAAACAAAATTCTTACGCATTGACTGTTTCTTTAGAAAAGATTTTCTTGGCCCAAAATGCCAAAAATATTTCTCAGAAAGTTACCTTCAGATGCTCATTATCCATTTCGTTCCGTCATAGCTCACTAACGTTAGTGGCATTTAAGTTCTTGGTCTCACGGGTGACCATGATATGAACACTGCAACAAGAGGAGTTTGTTAGTATTATGTGTTCTATAAACGTTTTGAAGTTAAATAAGTGATTTTATAAATAAATAAACCAAGTTGAAAATTAATAGCGTATTAAATAAGCGGATATCTTTGTGTTGATAATAGACCAACATTGTGAAATTGTTTGTTTCAATTTGTCATAGTTGCTTTAAAACTATTATATTCTACCACTCTATTATACTAGAAGCATAAGGTGAAGAAATATTTCGTGGAATTTAACATGCAAATAGGAAAAGAAAACAAAACTCGGAATACGAATTCAAACATATTTATTTTCCGAGAAATGGGCATCGGTGTTATTGTCAACGGGGTTACAATTAACAACTTTAGATATGCAGATGACATTGTTGTGCTAGCTTGGAACTAGTCTGGAAATTACTAAATATTATTGGGTTTAGAGGTAGTTAAAAATCGTCTATTTCGAATCAAATAAATACTGTATATGAAAAGAAAAATTAATAGCTATGCCAAAACAATTTACAAAGTATCAACTAGTGGGATTGACTGACAGAAATAATTTATTTAAAAAATTTTTAATAGGGGTTAATCTGTAGTAGAGGATAATATGAAATACATTCTAGGTTAAAGAATTTAATAACAAGTAGTATAAAAAAAATAAGGTCAATTTTCTCTTAGGTCAACATAGAAATATTTTATTATAGTTACTTTTTAATAAACAATTACAATTATTAAAAATATGTATATACATACTAAGTGGATATATATATATATATATATCCAAGAGTCAAAATAGAAACGAAATTAATGAATAAGATTAATTTAATTGTTGAATTAATATTTGAAAAAAACTGTATTAACATCAAATGTCATTAGACCTACAATACAATGTTTTTAACTTCAATTCAATACAAGCTAAACAAATATCTATTTGAACTTGAGTGGATGAATTAAAAGTATTTTATTAGTAAGACAATCTTATCAAGTTGAAAATTTGAACAAGATATATAAATATAGATAAAAAACAGTGTAAACTAAAAATAGGAATTGAATAAAAGAATGAAGTATACAGACAATATTTATAAGATATTGAAAAAAATACTGATTGCAAATTCTATTCAACGAATTTAATTGAAATAGGTTCTTAAAAAGTCTTAAATGCGTCTGAGGAAGTTTTAATTTGAAACATTGGATTAAAAATATACAACTCATTACCCTTTTATTAGATTAATTGTAGTAAAGATTTATGGAAATATAAATTCATGTATTTAATAAGTGATAAAATATATTGAATAATTTAAGTTTAACTTAATAATGTACAAAAATAAAGTAACATAGCCTAAGTGTTAAAATAGCTGATCTACAACAAAACCTATGATATCAAATCAGAAATTATATGGAATCATAACATATGCTATCACTTTATTTAAGCCAACATATGAAGCACGTCCCGACGCGTCTCGTATTGGAATGTTGTGTAAAGGATCAGATGATTCTTGTCCCATGAAATACATAAGTAATACCCAGCTGTAAGAATTATTTACGTCAAACATTGTGACGTTAGGCATGGCATACTGTAGTGGGTGATGATATTATTTAAAGAGTGGTAAATTATAAATTGAAAGAGTTCTCGGCTGCTGATTTATCAAAAATAAAAACAACACAAAGATATTAGATGTAGAACTGAACAGACAAGACACGGTTTCGTACAGCTGAAGAGTTATGGAAGTTCAACTCGCGTGCGCTTGCTTCAATGTTACGTGTTTGGGACTCTCCTGTATGGTACTCTAACTGAAGCCGTGAGCAAAACGTTTAAAGCTTTTGAAAATTCGAATTGTTAGAAAGTCCCATTGATTACCAGAAGAACGAGTGAACATTTACTAAGGTAGGTAAGTAAATTAACTGGAATTATTAGTTCTATAAAAAAGGCACCTGAATACTTCTACCATGTTACGCGAAACGAAAAATATCACATTCTGGAGATAATAATTCAAGACAAGTTTAAAGGTAGCGTGATCCAGGGGGAAAAAGGCTTGAAAGAGTGGCATGGAATCAGTATAGTGTCATTTCGTCCTATTTCGTAAGGTGTAGTGTTTTACCGTGTAACATGGCGTGCCATTTCGGTTTGAGGGTATTTCGGTCGATAATTATAGTCAGTCGGCACTCCAGCTGTGATCTCCAACGGATCCCGAAAAGAGGTAACTCAGTCACTCAGTCAGTCAATCAAGAGAAGGAGGACGTATGGTGGCCCTTGAGATTATTCAGCATGTATCACCACAACACTGGCTGAGGTTAAAAATGTCAGATCAGGGATTTTTGTAGAGGGATAGATTTGAGGATAGGTATCTGCAAGGTAAGTTGGGAAGGAAAAACAGGAGTTTTTTTTCTGGGGAACTGTGTTTAACTAACTTATAGGAGAGACTGGCTGACTGACACTCTTTCTATTTTTTTTACATTGAGAGATAACTCGTTTTACATGTAAGAGGTAACTCTTAAACTGTTTGTCTAGAAGATCCATAATTCTACCAAAGTACTAATAGATACAAAATTTGAGTTTTGCGGGTTGCAGGAACTGATCATGAATGTTCAATTAAAAATAAATTCTATTTACCTGCTACGGCGGATCCGATTTCTTTCAGATTTTTTTTTAAACGCTACGCTGTTCAACCCCCATACATATTGCCTGGAAGAAAAATAAACATTAGTAACTACGGCCATGATAGTTCTCGTTCTTATTCCGGTCTTCTATATCAGCAACAACTCCTAAGCGAAAAGCCCTGTAGAGTTCAACCAGGTAACTCAGAATATCGTAAAACTAAATCGACGATTCACTTAAACTCAATACATTTCTGTTAGCCACACAGACTGAAAATATAGGTAGGCCCATAATGTGTATAAATTCGGTTGATTTTTAAATTTGTCCTATTTCGTTTGGAATACGCCGAAATGCCCTCCCCATTCGCTAATAAACGAATACCTCAAATCATGTCTTTGAGAAATGTAATATTTTGGACGCTAACCACGCCACCAGTAAGTTTCGTTCAGCTACAAAGGCCAAAAACTTAACTAACGTGTGGGGGCTAAATATTCAGAGGTTTCTCCCCGTGGTTGCTTCCTGTGCGTCTCCTTAAAAGAAGTTTCAAGGTCCTACTCACAAACTTTAAATTTTTATTTGCTCATACTTCACTCCTAAAAAGAAATAACGGGTTTGCTTGCATTCTTTAAATGTTCGATAAAGCTTTCATCATCTGTTACAGAAAATCTCTCATGGATATAAGCTACTGATAGTCATTTCGTAAGCTTTGTTTCTCGAATATGGTTATCTCAAACCAAGTTACGTATGCTGAGGTATTTTAGGGATATTTTACACACATATATTACCAGCTCAAAGTTTCTCTGTTAACTTGTTTTATATTTTATTATAATATTTTTAATATTCTATAATAATATTTAAATTTTATATTATTTTTATTAAGCAAGCAATACAAACAATAATTTTTAAAGTTAACTCCTACTTAGAGTAAAAACCATATCTCAGTTATAATAATATAAATAAAGTAACACAACCTAGCGTTAAAACAGCTGTTCTATCACAAAACATAAAATCAGGTGTTTTATGAAATCATATGTTATCAGTTATTTTAATCCAAACACCAAATGAAACAAAACAACTATATTTCATACCTTGCCCCTTTTATGTGAAAAGTTTTTCTCCCATAAAAGACTTTATAGTCCCATATATAAGACTTTTCTCCCATAATTCAATTTAATTAATTAATTAACATTTAAAAAGACTATTAACATCAAGTTTTATCCACTAAGAGTTTAAAAAAATCTAATTGAACCTGAGAAGATGAATAAAAAGTATATTATTAACGATGGAAAATTTGAACAAGATATGTGCGAGTATAAGGAGGGTGTGAATAGCAGGAATTGAGAAAAGGTATCCTTTAAGGAGATTATAAGTAATTGACTGCCAACCAGTTTTCGGATAACGTTTAAACGCATTTTTTTGTATTTTTTGTTTAAATAATGACAAAACATAATAATATTTTGCCTTCTAGTGTGTTTATTCGTTTAAAGATTAAAAAGAAACTTTATAAACACTAAAAACAACTCTCGTTGGGACTTTGGTATAAGGATTACAGAAAAACAATGAAATCGTTATGGATAAGCTGAGAAAAGGCTATTTAGACTATTACCGTATCTTTGGATTTGGGAAACAATAGCTAGAAATACCGAACCTAAAAGGAAGGCCACAGGTAAGGTAATATTTGTTAATAGATGTGGTATAACAATACAGATATTGGCAGTGTTGCTTTGATGTCTCACAAACAGTTAAGAAGAATGAAGTAAAAACGCAAAAGCCCAGGAAAGGTCATAGAAGAAACTCACAACTTATTTTTGTACTAATAATTTTTAGTTTTCGAAAAGTCCGTTGGAGTTTTATTAGATTTTAAAAATTCTATGTACTAATAGTTTATAAAGCTACAAGACCTACCACATATTTACTAAATAAAATGAATGATTCAATTCGTGTGATTTTGAAAACAAATCACAAACCAGAAACAAAATTATCTCATATTAAATAAGCAAACCTAATAAAAATCACATACATTAAAAGCCTGCTTACGTACAATTTGAAAAAAAATATTAAAAGCTTGACTTTAAGAACGACACCGCTCAGCTAAATAATGCATCCTAGTGGTCAGTCCAGAAATGTTAGTAATTGCTTAGTGTCGTCATAAACGTTTCGTTTCTTAGAAGTCTTATAAATAGGTCCGTCCAGAGGGGGTGTAAAGGGGGCAAATGCCCAGGCCGAGTTGCTGTTTTTTTACTCGTGTAGCGAGATCCATAAAAGAGATAAGAACATTATACTAATATAGTATAAAGTACAATGTAAAATTGCTCATGTTTTTAATGGCAAAGTAATACTCATTAAATGAAATGTTCTATTTACACAAAATGCAATATCTTAGTTGCTGCCAACGAACGAGAGTTTATTTCATTAAAACTAAACATACACAGATTAGATTCAGTAGGCCTAGTAGGTTTTGATACGGAAACAATAATTTAGTTATAATAATCATGCAAAATACAGGGTTGTTATGCCCATGTTGGAAGTAATGGAGCCCATACTCGTGTTTGACCAGGGTCCCGAAATAACTCTGGGCGGGCCTACATATAACATTTACTTTATTGCAATAAAATATTTAATAGTTACAGTATTAGGTAGGAAGATTTCAATTTCAAAACAATGATGTACTAGTAGTTTATCCTTTTATGTAATGTATTACAAACATTTTATTAGCCCTAATTTAAACTTCCATAAAGCCCTTCTTACATTAAAGGCCTGACAAAATCTTTGGCAAAATATGTTTGCCCCCCCAAATTTATTTAAAATTAGTGCCAGTAAAAGGTCAAAAGTCGAGGTCGATAAACAAGAACCATTGCAAACTCAGAAAAAGTATTTGTAGAGTTATTTGTTGGTAGGCGCTGATAACCTCATAAAACGTAAGATATAGGAAGATTGATGTTGTACCATCAGAGTGACATTTAGCATAATCCTACTGCTCTATGTAGCTAACAAGAAATAACATCCTAAATGTCAGCGAGGATCCGGTAACAAAGTGCCAAAGGTTATAAATCCAAAGAAATTCCAAGGCCACCAGTATATTGTCTTAAGATTTATTTCTGTTTTAAATTATATACTGTTTATTCACCTACATTTGATTCAAAATATAAACACGTTAAAAATAAATGTATCCATTATTATCCAGAAAATAAGATAAACGTTTTTTTTGTAATAATCATTAGTTTGGCTTGAAGTCATTCTAAGGGAAATCGGTTCTTTAGGCTAACCTAATTTTGTTCTATACAATATTGAACTCAAAATTAAACAAAGAAAAAGCAACAAAATTTTAATATTGCACAGTGATGTCAATAGTGCGAGAAAGGTCATTATTAAAACAGATTATTAAAACAATCCAAATAAAATTTGAATCTAATGAAGTAATGACTTATCGAACTTATTTTTTTGTAAATTTATGAAAAACGTACTGAGACAATAACGTTCCTCATCGGACTAAACTATGTTCAACGAGATCAGTTGTCTCATTGTATCGTAAAGTTATCATTATTTGAATCAGGAAGAAATAACAAACAACTCAACAATATAAATAGTAAAACAAAATTTAAAACCAGTTAAGATGATGCAAAAAGAGTAACGGCTGTCCATTTTCCGTAGTAGGTAGTAGTTTAAGTCGCAAAATTTTAAATTCGGACTTTGTATCGAATATCATTAAATAGGTACTTCAGTAGATATACCTATGCAGTAGTAAATACAACTATATTCTTTCCATTAGGTTCTATGTATGAAAATAGATGTAAAAAAGCATCTTCATCATCCTAAAACATTGCTAAGGTTGTTAAATATACTGACTTGTAGCATAACCTAACCTAACTTAATTTAAGCTAATCCAACCAATCGTTAGATTATATTCCATTTAAATAATATACATAGATAATATTCTGTTAATAAATGCGTAAACAATATGTCATTTTCTCAGTAATTTTTAGAAAAAACATGATCAACGCCTACTATTGCTTATTGGTTAAAGAAAAAATAAATATAAATCGGAATACATAATAGAAAACAAAATAAACGGTCAATCGATTTCAATATACCGAAATCGGTTTTTCTTGGAGACTGTTAATTTCGTTCTTTCCTACTTTAAACATAACACACACACACACACACACACACACACACACACACACACACACACACACACACACACACTCACACACACACTCACACACACACACACACACATACACACACACACACACACACACACACTAATTCACACATACACACACGCACACACCACACACTCATTCACACACGCGCACGCACACACACACACACACACAGACACACACAAACACACACACACACACACACACACGCACGCACGCACACACACACACACACACCATTAGTAATGACAATAAATATAACAAATAAATACATAAATAACTAATCAAATATACAATAATATAATGAAATAATGTGTATTTACAAATGTGCATTCCGTTAACCAAAACCCCTATTTCTCAATAAATAAATAAGTGAATGAAAACGAACATAGGCTTATATATAGGGACTTGCAATTTTATAAATATTATGATAAATAAAAAGGAATTGAGGAAGTGATCCAAGTAATGAGTAAATATGATAATCTATATAAAATGAAAATTTGACAACATCACGTCTATATTACAAACATAGCAATACTCTAGTTTAGTTCACTACTGTGAAAAGTCTTAATATTTTGAAAATGCTAGTACTGTGATCGAGAGAAATCGTTCAGTTCTATTGGATCGAGTATTACTTGCTGCTGCCTTCTGTTTGTGGTATTAAATATCTATATTTTTAATCTCTGTTCCTCTTTAGTCTGGCTCTTATAGCTTCCAACTCAATTTTGCTTTTTGGTGTTGCTGCTGCTGCTGGGAAAAGCTTAAAGCAAGGTAGGTTTCATTTTCTTCTCAGGCAAACATGCCATTTACGTGTTTATGGGTATGAAGTACGCAAACAGTAGTTTGTTTATGTACGAGTTAACATTTACCTGGAACTGGAAAGGATTTCTGCAATCTCACATCACAATATTTGTATCTCGATTCTCCCCTAAGGCAAATTAAAAATTTTCCATCTTCGTTCTTGGAATGTTTATAAAATGTAATTAACAACGTACTTGAGTATTCAGAACATCCAGAAGTATTGTCCGAACTACCTGGGTATAATAAATACATTGTATTCAGCAGTGTAATGCAGGACACTCACTCCAGGACACAAGACGTCAAGGGGTACAAAAAAAGAAGCGTAAAAAAGTGTATTTAGAATTTATATTATAGATTGTATATAACCTACAAACGCATTATATTGTACCACATAAATGCTGTCCAACAGGTTGGTTCATGTTGTAATGGCTTAGGTTATCGCGGCAGAAGGGTAATTTGTGCCATACCCCTCCAGGGCGCTAGTATTCAGTAGTCTATACAAGATCTAATTAATAAGTGCATCCCCATTTTTATGTGGCTTCAATGTTTCATATTAGTTCAATTCCCTCTATTAGCTCTCAGTTCCCTTATATATATATATATATATATATATACATATCTTGTACAAATTTTCCATCGTTAATAAAATACATTTTTATTTATCCAATCAAGTTCAAATACTTTTTTTTTAATAGCGGATAACAATTGATGTTACCACAGTTTTCTCTCAATAATTATTCAATAAGTTAAATATAAAAATTGGGGGGGGGTCTAGGTCAAATTCAAATTGAGTATCTTCGTTTTCAAAGTCTTACACTTTTGGCACTGAGCCAACTTTCCCATAGCTAGAAGTGTATTTCTCAAAGAAGTATAAGAATTTTTCTTTTGCTCCCTTCTGGCTGTCTTTGAAACCTCCATTATACAACCTTAAATTGATATCATGGTCGCCACACAATATCATAAATAATGCTCTAGGATTACAGATTAATCAAAAGAATAAAATAAACAAACAAACTGGATTGAAGGTATCGAGCCTTGCTTCACATATGGTCAATGCGAAAGGAAAGCGAAAAGAAACTACAACACAATGCAAGCGACGAAAAAGAAATAAAGCGAATAAATAATAACAAACATAAATAATAGTCCAACACCATTCATAGAAAGGAAAATGATAAATTGCATGAAAATTTGCTTTCTATTTTGTCACCTAATGTTGTTATTCTGAAATGTGTATATACATATTTATATTAGTTGTAATTATAAAATAAAAAAAAACTAAAATAAAATTTCTCTTTGACTTAAGTAAGAATTGACTTTAAAATTTTGTTTATATTACTTCTTTTCTTCAGAAGTACAGTTTTTTCAGACGATAATTGTCCTATGATCCAAGATATCCTACGTTTCCAGCTTTTACTAATCTGCATGAAGGTATCCAGAATTTAGGATTGTATTAGTAGTTAATCCCAACTACTCAGTAATGCTAATGCAGAAAAGCAGCATATACAGATTAGGGTATTTATATATATATATTGTATTTATGTGTTTATAACACACCAATACCATTTAGTCGTAATTAAAAGTTTATTTATATTGTACTTGATTGTAATTAAATTATAACAATAATAGTTATTTGAAACTAAAAAGTGTTATTAAAATAGAATATTTGTAGTACTTAGTTGTAACTAAAAAGCATATTCACACTGTAATTGAAAATGAATTCAATTAGTTGTAATCCATTGCAAAAACAATGTGTAGTTTAACTAAGAACACCATTGTTCTCATTGAAATAAATGACAACTGATTTGCGAGTCTAGTATAATATGTAGGCCTATAACATAATCTAGTATTTTATTCTGGTAGGGCGACGTCTCGATAACTAGATCGAGACCATCATGAGGCCTATAACACATAATGGACGTTTATATTTATTATAATACATACAGAGTTCCTTATGATAATGAATACTTTTACTACACACATTATTAATTTGTATAAATACAATAGTCACATAAAAAGGTGAATAAACATTCATACTTATAACTATTATTTGACATAAAAACTGAAATTAAAAAAAAAAAGTTCATGTAGACTAATAATTTGATTGTAGTATTTAAACATAAACTAACCTCTACAATTACTGTAGATTATGAAACAACATAAAGTTGCAAAACACAGAAAAGTTATAAAAAAATATAGTTATACGTATAATTAAAACCTAATTACAAATACCGTATTTCAGATTTAAAATTAAAATATAATATAAAAAAACACCAAACACTACAAAATAACTACAATACAATAATATTACGGTATATATTAATATACGGTAATTATTCCGACTTGCGACTACCGCTATTTTCGTGAATTTTTTTTACTTTTCTTATGTATTTTTACGTCCTAACATTATTTTTTGTCGCTGACGCCGTTGTTTTAAAATATACTTAAAAAACATAACCTAAACTAACCTTTATTGACGTACGACTAACGCTATTTCGTGAATTTGTTTTTACTTTTCTTATGTATTTTCACGTTTTTACATATGTACGTTCCCTACATTTTTAAGTATTTTTGTGAAAGTTACTTTATTTCACATTTTAAATGTTAGATTGTAATGACATGTAGGCCTATAGCGTGAACCGAGCGCGCAGTTGCTACAGCGCACTGCACTACGTCTAGATCTGTAATTTTATACATTACTATATACCTACATTAAATATACCTACAAAGTATCCAGTCAGGTTAGATTTGGTAATAATTTTATTCAGAATTACTATCTATTTTTATTAAATTATAACCAAATCCATCCTGACTTGATACTTCATAGGTATATTTTAATGTAGGTATATATAGTAATGTTGTATAAAACTATAACCAAATCTATCCTGACTGATTACTTTGTATGTATATTTCAATATAAGTATATAGTAAAATTGAATATAATTATAACCAAATCTATCCTGACTGGATACTTCGTAGGTAGTCATTCGTAGGTAATTCACGAAAATAGCGGTAGTCGCACGTCGGAATAGCGGTAGTAGCACGTCTGAACTTACGTCAATAAAGGTTATGTTTTTTAAGTATATTTTTAAAAAACGGCGTCAGCGACAATTATTAATGTTGGATTCGTGTTTAGGACGTAAAAATCCACAAGAAAAGTAAAAAAAATTCACGAAAATAGCGGTAGTCGCACGTCGAAATAATTACCAAATATTATATTTATAATAAATATGAACGTTCAATATGGGTTATAGGCCTCATACTAGACGATGATGCCGATCTAGTAAAACAGTCGTCTTTTATTTCTATTACATCTGTGCGAGTGTAGCCTACACTAACAATATTCTCAGGCAACTAATAATAAAAGTAGGAATTAGGCTACTATATACACACCCTATTCCTATTTAAGTCTACTTATCTCAACAATAATATTATTACTTGTGTGAGATAGCCTAAATTTCTTTAAGTAATAAAAACACCAATAAAAACATTTTTTCTATCATTTTCAAATCACGTCTTATTTTGTAGATTTCATTATACCAGCTTCTGCGTATGACAGGCCACAGGGTCTTGAGTTGACCAAAATGTTCCCCATAATAAACATAATTTTGTCTCGTTAGAAATATAATAGACGGTTTTAATGACTTGAAAGATTTAATTTATAAGCCTTTATAGTAAAACCTTTATATAAAACCTTTAATCTTACTGGTTTTTTCAACAATTTACGTCTAGCATGTGGATTCTGTTTTTATTCAAACGAATTCTATGACCTTAAAACACATGAATTTTCATTGTGATATTTAAACAACAGCTTAGATAACAGAATACTTTTAAAAAGAACATTTAGGTGAGTTAAAATAGCGACAACCTTGGCTAGGAAACTTGTACAATAAATTTTTTGAAGTAGGCTAGGCGTAGCAAGTCCAGTTCAAGGTTTTGTTTCAGCCAAATATCAGAAGTCCTACGGACCTTGCTGTTAACGCAAAGTCCACGTTGCTTTTCTGTTTCCAGCTACAAGTAAAATGCAGTTCAACAAGGGATAATAATAAATCTGAAATTAAAAACAGATTTTACTAGGCTTGTTGTTTACATTCTGTCTTCTCCACTAAGAAGCTTGTTCGTGAACGAGGTACTCTATTTATAACGTATTTACATTTTAT